>NW_019091356.1:2807854-2820741 GCF_001949145.1 Acanthaster planci | reverse complement strand
CACAAAACAGTGCCAGCCAGCTGTCCCACCTCCATGACAGACTTCATCTCCAAAATCAGTCCCCCACTGTATGTCTAAAGTGTTCCAATTAAACTGTAATATTTTGTAGTGGTTTTAAACACAGATGAAGATGGAGATGAAGCCGAGTGTTGGGAAACAGCCCAAGAAAATGTCAGAATGCAAACATACCTGAATATGGCTGTTTGGTTGGAGGAAAGGGCCCGGTCGGGAGGGGAGTTGTTGCATTAACTGCCACAAGAGTGAAAGAAAAAAAGACATGGACATAATCCTCAAAGATGCGTATTAAACACACAAGTCACTTTCACTGTTAAAGAGTGTCGGTATCTAGTGTTAGGTCAAGATCAGAGCTTCCGTCAGCAAAAAATCGACCAAGATAGAGCCAGGCAACTTTGCTGCATAACTTTAATGCTGGATGCAAAGGAGCTTAATCTAACAGTAAACAATACAAACAATTCCTCCCTCCCCCCACTCAAAACAGAAACTCACAAAAACACCAACAAACTGACAAGAGGAGGAACTAAACTGCATACATATTTTGAGCTTCTTGCAGATGTACGTCTTCAGCTGGTTACAGTCTACATCGTTCCACTCGCCGACGTCCGTGTACATCTCCACACAGTTCTCGTGCTCTCCATTCCATGTCATGGTAGGCTCACCGCTGTGCCAGTTCACATAGTTGACAGGCTCGAAATCCAACCACTTAAAAGCACCTATTGGAGGCAGAGAATTCACGCAGGAGGTAATCATTTCAAGGAAACATGAACTCACATAAGGGTCAGTGATGTCAGTGATGGAGAAAGATGGGGCCGACACTTAAATGGATTTGATGCCATTTGTCATAAGGAATCTTTTGTTTGTGCCCATTCCGATGAAAATCTGACATGCCAGCTCCAAGGTGTACCTCTGTGCCTGAACAAGTGGACGTTGGCATTCAGGGATGTCATCATGAGACACAAAGGACCATCTCTTAGTCTTGTCCTGGGCTCATAGTGATCAGTGCCAGTAAGTGTACTCAACCATTCATTTGTTACTTGTATTATGACTCAAGCTGAGTAGAGATCAAGTCGTCATGAGTTCATCACTGAGTATCAACTCATAAGGATTTCAAATGAACTGTGACTTTGAAGCTAGCCCCATTAACATCTGAAAGCCATTGCACGTACATAAAAAAGTAAATACGGAATATGGATGCAGAGTAAAATGGGCAGAGATTGTGACAGAGAATTGATGTAATTTCCTAAAAACACCCACCTTTGTCTGATCGATACAACCCCAGCCAAGTGGCGTCCGTCCGGATGGCCCGCATATTCTCCTGAACAAACTTGTTTTCCAATTTGGTGTGGATGGTGACCAGGTGGGCACCCATGTTGTTGCACTCGCGCTCTGCCTCGTACTCGGACACCAGTTCCTGCTCGGCTGGCTGGAAGTACAAGCAGTGACTGCCATAAGGCACCCAGTCAGCGGGGCAAAAGCCTTGTCGATCTGGGGGATGAGTCGGTTTGGGCGCTGGGAGAGAAGAAAATGACCAGGGGGAAACACTGAGAGAGAACGTTTGAAAAGTCTTCAGATTCGATTGTGCACAGATAATGTTTATCTGTGCGATGGTAAGAATTATTTCATGAGATGGCAGACTGATTGTTCCATTCCATGAGGTGAAGGCAGTGGAGTGGAACATTATGTCACCTCATGAAACTATTCTTTCCACTGCATGAATGAAACATTCCTGATTTCTTTTACATTTCTTTTACTTTTTTTCAAGTTTAGCGTAAAAGTACAATGTGAAGTTTTCTTGTTCCGAGCCACAACTAAAATCTGTATGGAAAGCTGTGAGTGTGATTACTGCACAAATGCACCCATTCCAATTGTATAACAGGTTTATTGAACGGCACCTTTGAATATACCAAACAAATCAATAACACGGGACAGACAACCCACCAATCAGATGACAGGGATATATGCAAGTGTTTGCATTGAAGGGTCCATTGATTGACACCATCACATCCAAATGAAAGCAGGGTAGTATCGAACAAAATAAGAACATTAATGGATTGCAAGGTATCATTACCAATTTTGAGAACCTGTAATTTTGGAATTTTCAGGGAGGTTTTACAGTCTCTTTAAAGAAATGTATACAAAGATCAAAAGGCTTGTAAAGATTGAGGCAGTAATTCTACAGAGCCAACCAAACTCCAGTGGTTTCCCTCTAGAAGTCTATCTACCTTGCCTGGAAGATGATGATGATATGCTTACCGCGGGAGAATTTGCACATGCTCCCGTACTTGGCCTCGCATTTGGTGTCGTCCCACCTGCCATTGAAGGCCATGACCACGCAGCCCTCACCTTCGTCCATGCTTGGCTCGCTGGTGTCCCAGTTGGTGAAGAAGATGGGCCACTTGTCCTGCCAGCTGTACTCTCCCTTAGACTGCAGGAAAAATGGATAAGATGGATTACTGTGTAAGTGCACACCTGAGAGGATGTCCAGAAATTGGCCGGAGAAAGTCCAGATATTGGCTTAAGAAAGACATACGCCAGTTTTGGATAAGCAAGGCCTTCGGGGGTCAGACAGCCAATTTTTACCAAGGCAGACACTGAAACTGACGACCAAATAAGCACACTTGGGCCAAGTACAAGTAGAAGGGAGCCCCTCGGATGTTAGAATGCCAAAGAGTATTGCTTATTCAGATCAGAAAAAACACCCACTGCTCCTATTTTGAGTGCATGTCCCCGAATAGGAACAGTGGATTATGCCTTTGCATGTTTTAAGCTCAAGAACGGAACATGGCCAATTCCCACACAGAACTTGCACTGTTCTACAAAGGATATTTGAGGTGTTCCTTCATGATTATGGCTTATCGTATTAAATATTTTGTATGTATTAATTTTAGGTTTAGTCAATTAATTTACACCCTTTCCGTTCATGTATTTGTTCTGTTCTGCTTATTTCTTTTCTTCTGCCATCTGTGTTCTTACATCTCTATCAGTCAAGCCAATCCACAGAGGTTTCTCCACTGGAATGGAGCCATCATCATTGGCAGCTGCCTCCACCATGAGGCCTTCAGCGTAGGCTGCTTCCCAGGGGCTATTCAGGCTGGCCAGGGTCGCCTGACTGCCCAACCCTGGCAGGCCTTGACGGCATCACTGTAGATCACCGGCTCGGGCCGTATCTGGAAGCAGCTGTCCTCGTCAGGCCAGTAGGTGTACCCAATGCCGCAGGGATTGAGGGGGAATTGGGGCGGCGGATACTTAGGATCTGAAATCAGAAGGAAAAGTAACCATTTGACCATCCTAGCTTTGATCTCAGTCCTGGGGTTTGGGTTCCACACATTCCTTGACTCTGGGAATTCTGCCGCAGTACCCAGCTATCTGTTTGGGGGGGAGGGTTTTTGGTTCAAAGCCGCAAGTCGGTAGCATTCAAGCATGTGCAATACTTCCTGTCACAGCAACATTTTCAGGCAAGGCCTAAAATGGAATTCAGGAAAGCTTTAAATGAGACTATGCAATATTTACTGTCCAAACAAATCGGTCATCTGCTGATCAACTGATCATGTCAGTAGCCAGTTATTACAAGTTATTTTTTTTGGAGGGGGGAGAGGCGAAGAGATGTGCACAGGGAGGACAGGTGTGCTACGACACCCACCCAGCCCCTCCCTAGTCATTTGGACAAACAGCTCTACCTGGTTTACTCTGGCAGACGTAACCATTCTTAACATCACAGCTCTGGTCGTTCCATTGGCCTGCAGAATTCCAGTAATTGTACATTTCTACGCAGTCTTCCTGCAAGAACAAAGACAAACCCTAACTGGAGTGGAACTGCTCTCGGTCGGTGTCAGGTGTGGCTCTGTAAATGATACACATGCAGGGGCACCAGGGAGGGGCCATTTTGTTTTGCTTACCCCAGTTACCGGTTTTGCAAGATTCTGTGGACTAGCCCCCACCCCATGTCCATGGCCCCACCCTCAAGGTCGCCATCTGCCTCTGAGTGCCAACAACTTGTGCAAACTAATGTGAAGAAACCCCTAAACTTCTCTTTGCATTTCAGGAGTTTCTCATTCAAAAGAATGAAATTTGAAGTCCGCTGACCCAATGCTCTACGTGTTGTGGGTGAGTTTGGAGGGGTGTGGCTGCTGATGGACCTTCCCCTTGTTGCATAAGCAGTGGCCACGCCCCTCCACTCTTACTGATTCACTAGGAATCCCATAACCCTGTAGTTACGTGATAAAGAAGGTAGGAGATCGCCAACAGAAACATACAATTGATGGGCTTTTCAAACAAACAGGACTGAGATTTGGTGGGGGGGGGTTGAAGTTCACACAGACAAAAATGAAAAGCCTTAAGTAATTAACAACTAAGAGTTTCTATAGATGGTTACTTTAGGAAAGGAAAGTTGGAATTATCCCCCCCCCCTCATTAAGATGGAGGGGAAATGAGCAGACAGGGGAGGCAGAGCCAGACGTAGGGGCAAGGATGCCAACATCAACACGAACAAGTTACCTCTCCGCCGGACTCATTGGGCTCTCCCCAGTTCCAGTTGGTATAGTCCACCATGGTTCCGTCCACCCACTTGAACTGACCATTGGTCGTAATGTCGCTCAAACCAATCCAAGTGCGAAAGTTGTACTCCTCAAGGAAACTAGTCAATCTTGCTACGGATTTTTTTAAAGACATAAAAGAACTTGGACTTGACTTGGAGAAAAGATATGTGTTTGTTTTTTGGGAAGGATGGATCTAGTTTGAGTTAAGGTTCCTCTCGACAGGATTTGTAACCAGCAGGAAGGTTGCTGTTTGGGAAAGCTACTATAAAAACCAAATGGAATTTATACAATTAGAATCTGTCTAACTGAAAGAAACTTTGTTTACGTTTTTGCTCGGAAGAAGAACATTATGCAGGAGGGCTGTTTCTTATGGTGACCACTATCTTTACAGGAAAGGGTACAAGTGGCTAAAAAGGGAGACGGACCAGATCCCACAAGATGTATCTTTAAGCCCTTTTTCCCCCAGTAATTTAAGTTTAGTTTAAATTAGAAAGGAAAGGAAAGAGGCCTTATTTTTAGTGTTCCCTGCTCATGATCAAAGAGTTACAGGGGTCAAACTTCTCCATCCAAGAGCATATAAATAAGGACAGGCTTTAGTGCGGAAGCACCCTGCAATGTACTGGCATCTCATAGCAGAGGAGGCAGCAGAAATATTCTCAGTGGTTTCCTGCCTGGGAAAGTTGAGATGAACACCAGTACCCATAATGAAAAGACTGGCGCTGGTACCTTGCACTGCCTGGGAGTGAATTGTGGCCAGTTCGCCACCGGGGATCTTCTTGCACTCCTGGCTGGCATTGCGCCATGGCAGTCTGCTGTCGGGCTCCTTCCCAAAGAAGGTGTAGCAGCGATTGAGGAATTTGACGGAGTTCTGGGGACAGTAGCCCGTGGGTGCAGGGGGTGGTTTGTGGGTGATGGGCACCACCGCGTCGGTGGCCTTCTTGCAGATGAAATTGCGCGGCGTGCCACAGTTCTGGTCGTTCCAGTTACCCCCACCTGGGAAGATAGGAGACAATTTTGAAAGCAAAGATCAGAACATGTCTCTCTTATTTTTACCTTCTTGGGCAAAATCTTGATGTTCCTATTAAGAATTAAATTTTCAACATGGAAACCCTTACCTGCTGTGCTCGGGCAATGTCTCAAAAGTTGAAATATTCTGTTCCTGCTAGAACATCCTTTGGGGGAACACTTTGTTTTCCAGTTGGGAATGTGCTGTACTCCTATTACTGGGACAGGTTGCACTGAAAAAGCATGCTGGTATGTAGAATCTGTTCCCAGTTGGGATCCCAACTTGTTCCAACATTGTTATAAGCAGGAAAGGCTGCTGTTTCCTGTTAGAGTCATTAATGTTCTTGTTGGAACCTTCAGTGGCATTCCAACTATCAAGATGCTCCCTAACCCTGAAAGTGATGGCCGTCATTGTTCTAAGTCGCATCACTGTCTTTAATCCTAAAACCTCGAAACTAAAATGAGTGACAGGTACATGTAATTTTTGTCAAATATGTCATACTTCCAAATGACTCGAACAGATTCAAACAGCCTCCTGTAAGTCACTGTCACTTGTTTTACGGTCTGGTTCAAGATTTATAAAATTTTAGGACAGGACTTCTGTATAAGAAATCAGGAACTTTGAGGAACTGAGGGAATATCTGTTAGAGTTGTGGGGTCAGTTTTCAGTAAAATCTAAAACAGTTTGCTAAATTGAAAAGAGTCACTTGGTCTGTTGCATGAAAAGAAATATTTTTCCCCTCAGCCTGACTGCATTTTGTGATCATTTCCTTCCCAAAATAAAAATTCTTTATTGCGTCCATATAACACCAAGTGGCATATCCAGCAAGGGCCTGTCTATTTCTTGAGGGGATCGAAAGCACCAACAATCACCAGGGACTACCGGAAATCACTCATATTTCTACCAACACAAGGGAATGTGTGTGCCATCTTCAAGAGCTGCAACTTTCAGAAAGACACATTTTGAGCGGAATTATTTCCCAATCGGATCAACTGACTTTGGTCATCTCGGCGAGGGTACATCTCTACGCATTCCTCCTCGCCGTTGGAATCATTGGGCTCTCCGTTCACCCAGGCATCATAGTCAAGTGATGTGTTGTCCGACCACCTAAATAATAACAAACAAAAAAAACCAATAAAACAACCATTCTTCACTCTGCACTCAAATCAGGTAGGAAGTTTCATGAAGGTTTGATTCACAGTTGCATATCGTGGCGGGGTGATAAACCAAGTGTTGGACAACCACTGCACTCCTCAAATTCATTGAAATAATAAGACCAAAACAGAAAAATGAAATCATATTTTTTTGGAGAAATAACATTTACCCAATTTTTTGGGGAAGGATTTAATAAATTATGAGAAACTAAGGGTATAAGTTTCGGGCGCTTCATGGCCAATTTTCATGCTAATTTCATAGCAATGGTAAGTATTTGAGCCTTGCTGTACTGAGCCAAAGTACAAGTTACTTTGATGTGGGCGACTGTGCCTCCAAATTTTTCGTTGCCTCTTGAATTATTTCATAAGCCCTGGGCACAATGCTTACTGAGCTTATCAGAAAATCCATCCCCAATCACAGACCACAAAAACATATATTCCCAATGTTCACGCTCACTTTGGAGGTAAGTCCATCATTTCTGGGGGTTTAAATTTTGGACAGCTGAGTGATTGTGTATCTACCTGTAGATGCCGTCTTTGCCAAACTCGCGCAGGCCAATCCAAAAGTCTCCTCGGTTTTGCCCGCTGACCTGTAGGAAGGAGAGAGAGGAGGGGGGTAGTATGGGAAAGCGTGGAGACGTGTGGTCTAATGGTTGCTGTTTGTAACTGCCAAACATAGGATGGGGAGGTTCGAATCCAGTACACGTAGCTGGTTACATGCTGGGACCTTTGGTATGTCATCTCTGCCTCTTCTCCATCCGTGGGTGTAAATAGGCTATTTTGTAGGCTAAGATCTTTATGTTTGATTACCCGTTTGTGCCTGAAATCATGACAGCATCAAGCAGTGGACTCCCTAGGAAGCTGAGAGGGTTTGGGGAATATTTCTGGGTTTGATGAGCAGAGTTACTGATGATGTAACACCCTGAGCACCAGTTACGCTAGATGGGTTTAATTTATAAATACTCCTTATTTTTAGCACGCGTTGGAAAGCTCCTCAAAAGAGAGTGAAACGAATATCAATTTCACTCCTGCCTACATTTGTTATTACCCATTTTGTATATGAATTCGGAAGTCACCAAGGCCACGTTTGAGGTAGGAGTTATGAAAGAGTTTTCAGTAGTGCATACCAAAAGGAACCATAAACATTTTTACCCACATAATGTCTGTTCTTTTCACAGTGCCAAACTGTCATACATTGAAACAAAGAGTTCAGTTGGCTCTTTCCAAGTGCAAACTACAGCAAATTTCAGTCGTGAAAAAAGGCAGCTTTCAGACTTAATTTTGTGGGATCGAATCACAAAATGACCAGCGGCACATCTGGGGAGGGAGGAAGGATGCAAGTTCACCCCGACATGTTGCTCATAAATGTTGCCCATACATTAATGTACTGCAAGGCTTATCAAGTTTCTTATTCCAGACACACAGTATGACAATCTAATCTTTCCAAAAATTTAGGTTCTAAAACTGCTGTTCTAGAACCGCTGTTCCAGAACTGCTTTTAGGAAATGCTAAGAGGACCAGGTCCTACATCTTACCACATTGTAGAGGAAATCCTGCTCGTTCTGATCATGAACAGAGGTTAAGTGACCCCCTAGCTGGTGGCAATAATCCTCAGCCTCCGACCAGCCCCACTGGGTTCCTCCTGGGCTGAAGAAGTAGCAGTAGTTGTTGAAGAGGAGAAGGCTGTCGTTGGTAGGGCATTTTGGATCTGGCATAAAAAGACGTGTTGAAATCATTACTGTGTATATTCCATCACAAGATCATACAGTCATTGAAATTTTGTATTTTCCAAAGCTCATGTTGAAGGGTTGGGATAAATATCAGTGATGTAGGCGAGCCCTGTTCACAAGACAAGATCATCACAACATCCCGCGAGATCATCACAGACTTCCAGTTTGAATTCAAGTCACAAATTATTCAAATGAATTGCAACTGAAGCATTCCCTTGTCACTTTTCACCCTGCTGCTTGTGTCTTGTCTGGTAGCGGTCTCACCTCCAACACTGGATCATATTTTGTGACTCTCAATAACCCAACTTAGGCCTACAAGCCTTTTCGTGGACTTTGATTTGCTGCGAGAATGCTTAATATGTTTCACACTAAGCTTAGTAAAAGTACATTTCAACAATAACATATGCTTTGAAGCACGCATGGTCACGGTTTGTAGCAGTGTTTCTAAAATTTAATTTCAATTGAAGTGCAACCACAACTCACATGTGACTGGAGGGAGGGTAGTGGCTGGCATCTGACCTGATGGAATTCAATAAAAATTAAAAACAACATCCAACAACCGATTCTAGATATAAAAAAACTGCCTTAGTTTCTGACACTGTGAAGGTTTAACTAAGGTAACTTTGTCACTTTGTAGGGATATTTGTCACTACAATGCTTTGTTGTTTGAAAACTTTGAAAACAAACGTGTGAACTCGATAAAAAAAATGTGCACTGTTTTACTTTTGGCTGGTTTTGATTTCTAGTCATTGCTTTATTAAAAGCACCACCAAAGCCTTTCAATCTGAGATCTCACACTCTCAGGTCTGTACTTCTCTCCAGATGTTTCGGGCTTTAAGAAAATTCTTGTCAAATTGATTTGGTTGACGGAAAAGGAAAAGGAAGACACATAGAACAACCTGCATCATATGTATATCCGAAATATTTATACTTTATTCTATCAAAGACATCACATTCACATTGAAGAGACATAATATGGGAAGTTGAAAATCAAATTACAGAAGAATTGATGAAATAAAGTATAAATACTTAGGATACGCATACGACTCACATAGTTCTGGGTCCTCTTTTTACGTCTACCAGATAAGTTTGGCAAGCTATGTCCATAATGGATAGCAGTCTGATTTTCGAGAAGAGCCCCAGAGATTTTCTCACAGAGGGAAATCTAAAGACCAATTTTAACAGCGAGGGTGAACCTGAAATAATCTGCCTCACCCTTGGGTAGTATACACAAGGCATTTCGTTTGTGGCCATAGCACGGTATGTCATTCCATCCGTGACCGTTGAAGAACATTTCTGTGCAGTCTTCACCGCTTCCCGCATCGTTGGGCTCCTTGGGATTTTGGTGCCAGTTCTCCCACTGCACCAGGCTCCCGTCTATCCACTCAAAAGCTGATGAAAAAAATGGCAGGCAGATCAACAAATTTCCCATGAATGCGGGTTCAAAACACTGCTCCGGCTATCAAATTTACTTGAGGAACTGAAAGATGATAAAATATCTGGACCCTAAGGAAACTTTCAAACAGGACGTGGAATGTAATCAGCTTAACAGCTTCAAGACTTTTGGAGATAAAGAGAAACAGGGCCAAAGAGGACTATGCCTCATTTTGAGAGCGAACACACAGGCTGAGAAATGAGTTTGCATAGCTACAGTAACCCTTTCTGCCTTGCTGGACAAAAAAATGGCCAATCTTTTCCCGTAAAAGTAGCCCATGGTCCAGAGCTTTGGCTGTGGACTATTACTTCAAACACTACCTCCTTCTGCTTTGGAGTCATGGAAGCCAATCCAGTATGCTTCATCAGTGTCTCCATTGCTGCAAAACAGAACCAAAGACGAGCACAACATTACAGGTTGTGCAAAATGAGTCGGTATTGGGTACCCTGCATGAACTGAAGAACGAAACATGCCCACACACTGCGGGTTTGGATTAAGGCCAGGTCTACACAAGGGTTCTACTCATTGAAAAAAAAGAACAATTTCAGAGGCATTTTATGGATAGAGCAGCAGCAAAATGGAGAAGAAACGGGAACCACAAAAAAAACACAGCATAAAAGTGATCTCAGTGCAACAAAAGAAGAGTGCATTTCTGAACTGCACTAATGCCACAGAATGTCCTCATTGCAGTGTACTTTGCTTGCCCAGACACTGTAGGTATGGACCTCAACAAAGGGTCAAATATGAAGTATCACTGTATATGCTGTGTTTGAAGTTGATATATGATGTACTGAATTTTGGAGAGGAGGAGGGCATAAGGTCTTGAAAAGGGGTTTAGGGAGGGACTGCCTGGGCCATGGAGGGTGCAGCTTAGTGGGAGGGTGGCTTAATTAGGTTGCTCAAACTTTTGTGGCCGGGTAGCTCCATATTGCACACTTACGCCGCAATGACCTGCTGGACAAAGTGGTCCTCTTCTGCTTTGGAGTGAAAGCTGGCCAGGTGGCCTCCCAAATTGCCACAGAAGTCCTCGGAATCCCAGAAATTCAACTTGGGGTTCAGATTGAAGGCCTGACAGAGTAGACAGATACAAAATATGAGGTTGGAAAATGAGTTCATTTAAAAGAGCGACATGTTTACGTGGCTCCAACAGATGACTGAGGTGAAAGTTTTGCGGGGGGGGGCACCCAGGGGTGCACTTTTTTCAAGGGGTGCTGGAAGGAAATGAACTTCCATATGTGCAAACGTTGTGACCATTTCCAAAGGGGGCGGGGCGACACAGACTCCTACATCCTCTCACTCCCCTCATATATAGTTACATCAATGTTTTTGTACTTCCCCCGAGTGACAAAAACAAATTAGTAAATGTCATTCTTTTTAAAAATTTTATTTCCAGATCCAGGGGGGTGGGTAGGAGGAGGGCCAACAGGATCGAGCCTTCCCCAAGTTCTCCCCCCTCCCCCCAAAAATTTAAAGTTGGCTCTAGATCCACCCTTGGCCCTTCACAATGAATTGACATGTTACTGACAACTTCCCCTATCAACAGACGCTTAGTGAGACCTCCGTACCTTTCCCAACAAACCCTCTACTGACGATTTTTCTACACATACCTTGGTGCAGTGAGACCCATAACCAATCCAGCCCGGTGCACAGTTGTCATTGGTCGGTGTAGTCTGCACTCCACTCGTGGGCTTGACCGTCGGAACATCCCCCTTGGCCTTCTCGCAGATATATAAACTGCTTGTGTTGCAAGAAGCCACGTACCACAGGCCAGCAGCGTTACCGGGGCTGGCATAAACACAGGAACCCTTCGACCCATCTGTAACCATCAAGACGAACCGAATACACCCATCTCATCAAACTGACTATCTGAGTGGAAGGGAGATGTAAATGCCAAATGTGCCAAACTTGAACTTTGCTGTGAAGAATCAATCCCCTAACCGTAAATAAATTTTGAAGACAAGCACTGACGTAGGTGCCTCTTCAGAGGGATTATAATTAAGAAGCTTAGGTAATGGGCAACAGCAGCCGAATGATTTGATTTTTAAGGTGGGGGGCCATTTGTGAGACCATCAGGCATTCAAGGACCTGCCGAAGGTGCGTGTGGGGGGGCACTACACTAAGTCAACATCTTTTGATGGTAAAACCGGGGAGGCCCTTGATTCAACTATCACCCCACTCCCCTCCTCCATTTCACTCGTGGTTCCACTTCCAAAAAACCTTTGTTGGAGGCTCGCATGGAAGCAAGCCTTTGCTTGCAAGATGGGGTACCCAGACAGTGCTGCTCTGACAATGATCACTTTGCCTCTGACAGCAACTCCGCAAATGCTCACCAGGTTGGGCCTTGCCCCAGTTGTCAAACGTGAATGCAGCCCCGCCTTCCCACTCAAAGAACCCTTTGATGTTGCGGTCGTGCAGTCCAATCCAGAAATTCTTGTACCAGGCCTGTTTGCCCAGCTGTGATGTAACCACAGCTTGTTCATACCTTCGACAACAGAAAAACACAGACAAAAAAATTAAACCCTGTTTGTGCACAGGCACAAACCTGCCACATGTGGAAATAATTATATTAATGACCATGCCCGATGAGCCTCGAGCTGGACCAAGAGAGGGCGCAATTTTCTTATCAACGACTGCTCCTTTGGTCAGCACTGAACTTCGCTGTTCTACGAGTGACTGACTTTTCAACCAATGAGAAGGTGCTTCTACTCGAGGCAGATAGCAATAGCGCCTACATGTGGAATCGAAGATACAAAATGGAGGCTATTTCTCCTGAACTGGCCATGCCAGCCAGTCTATGATGCCATAGGTATAGTAACAAATGTTATAACTGATTGGCCAGGCTGCACTATCTCAGTGCAGTATCTTTGAGGAATCATTCAGGTTTCTAAATACATAGTTTATCCTCCTATTACACATTTTGCCCATTCTCAAAGTAAATAATTCAAAAGAAGGACGCTGTGTCTGTTACTAATCACCTAGAGGAATTCCTTTACTATTAGTCTACAAATT
>NW_019091356.1:2794032-2807504 GCF_001949145.1 Acanthaster planci | reverse complement strand
ATTTTCAGTTGGGTATCATTGCATTTGATACTTGTGCCAAGTTGAAAGACCCTAGACAGTATTGCAAACATCACATAAAAGGCAACATTCATTGTATTTTGTTAGTGTGAGGAACATTTAATGTTGTGACGTTCTGTACATTACAACCGTGGCTTAGGCTTGCCGTGTGTGATTCTGTGTATGGGAGTAGATCTGACAAGAAAAGTCACACCCCACATACTGTGACACAGAGTATTTCCAATTTAACCATTCTTTTTCGTTTGTCCCATTAATCCAAGCCTACTTGTCGGAGATGACAACCAAGCTTCCTCCGTATGCTTTGCACTGTGCCAATGCGTCATCCCATGTCGCCCCGTTAGAAAGCTGATTTTCAAACTTGTAGCAGGACTGCCCATAGGGGATCCAATCCTGGAAAGCAAAAGAAACAAATAAAGAAACAAATTAATTTTGGACTTTTTTTGCCCTGCGCGACATATATTTTAATAGTGTATACTCAGTGTATGCCCCCAAAGGCTCGTGAAAAAAACCACAAGCGTACTCGGGTGGGATTCAAATCCACGACCTCCTGCTTACTAGTGCAGACGTCTCAACCACTCGACCACCGAGCTTGCCGGCGTCGGCTGGCTGGTTCAAATCAGGTGTAGCAGCAGGTACCATGAACAACTATTTCAAAGATGGATTTGCGCTGGGGAGATGTAAATTAATTTTGAGAAACCAATCAACAAAATAAACAAATACATTCAGTCAGCCTTTTTTTATTATGAATTCCTGCATGCCTCAATGGGCTGTGAAGTAAACCAGGTTTTCCAACTGCACATAATGTTTTGCCTCATAAGATTAGTTCATTTCCTATCAAGTTTGGGATAAACATGGCACACAAATCTGCATATAGCAACTTAACAAGAACAAATTTTCATCCAATCAAAAAGAAGAGAGACCTTTCATCCGCAACAACTTGGACCATGCAAAAATGAAAGTTTCCCACAATTTTGCACATTAGGTAACCAGAGTTCTTCCATTTCTCAGGTACATGTACTTTTGAAGGTACATCATTTCTAAGGCACATGGTAACTTTTTTTATAGAAAAAAGTAATCGGAAATTGATTATCACATACAAATGAAAACTAACTTGTCTCATTGCTTGAGCTGCTGAACTAAAGACAGCACTGGGATGTTCAAGATTAGTTTTTAAAGGAGAGAGTTTTGCAGTTTGTTGTTCTGACCTGGTCGCACCCGCTCGGTGTCACTGGGAACTGGGTGGGCCCTAAATCTTGCTTCTTCATTTTGCAGATGTATCGGTGAAGCGCAGTGCAGTCCTCATCATTCCAGTAACCCTGGATCACAAAATAGTCAGATGGCCAATCAAGCAAGGGTATTAAATTGAATCATCTACGAGAATGTCCCCCCCCCCAAAAAAAGGTGGCAAAGTACTGCCCAAGGATAGACACTTCCTTGGTTTAGAAATTTTTTTTTTCATGAATACCTGAAAAACAAATTAGGCTGCAACCAAAACTATTCACCTCCCCCCCACAAAGGAAAATTCAATTATAAATCAGACTATGCAAATGCTGAGGCCTTCGGTACTCCTGATACATCTGGGATATGAACCAAGATTCTGAGGTTTTGTTTGATTCAATGTCCCAAGAATACTTGACTTCCAACATGTTTCCTTCCAAAAAAAGGGGAAGAATACTGCACGCTGTGATAAATGGGCCTTAAAATGAATTGCAGACACAAGCCTTGTAAAAAAAAAATTGCAAATTAACTGAAAATATTGGTTAATATAATAGACTTGCATCAGTCCACATTTCCACACAGTCTTCTGGATTGCCATTGTAGTTGTTGGGTTCTCCGGCCGCCCAGTTAGTGTAAAGCACATCGCTGTCGTCGCTCCATTCATACGAATGGTAGGCCTTGTTGTCGTTTAACCCAATGTAAAAGTGATTCGAATCATCCGGCTGAACTGTGGGAACAGGCCAGAATAAGCAAAATAAGCACAGAAAAATTATTTCTTATTTAACAAAAAGAACAATTTACGCAACCTGGCAGTTACTGGTCACAACAATGACTATCGTGCAATGTGGGTGGTTCGGGGCCAGATTGAATGCTCCAATGGCAAGGTCCGATCCAGAACCCATTTTTTGGGGGGGGGACGGAGCAAAAATGTGTAATCTTGTCTTTCTGACGGAAGAGGGTAAATCTGCGGCTTTTTACACACTTTTGGAAGGAAAGGAGATAAAATAGGAAGAAAAAAAATTGCTGCTTTGCACTTGTCTCATGGCCCCAAGCACCTAAGTTCTGTAGGCCTTTCCCCCCTTTACAAACACTGATTTCATTGTGTTGATAAGTGCTGGAGTCTTGCATTTCATGCTGATGCAGAGCTGGAATATATGCAATTAGTAAGCTTGAAGTTAGTTCACAATTCAGAGAGAGACACTGACACTTTTTGGCGTGTTCGCAAAATGTTGGCGTTTGTGTTCCATAGCACACCTGTAGTATTTTCGTACGGCCTCAAACTTTTCCTACCCCACCAATTTTTGTCAGCTCGAGGCACGGTTGGTACTTTGCCCGTTGATCACTGCCACTGCGGAACAGTAGTGTGGCAGGTTCTAAGCCCATAAACAAGGGCAAACAGTCTAAGGTATTTATAAATGTGCATCACTCACTCGCTGTCGAGATGATAGTCTTGACAAAAGCATTCTCGCTGGCATCCCAAATGGAAGCCAGATCGGCTCCAGCAGTTGCACGGCAGCCTTTCAGGGCATCCGCCCATGTCACTGAGGAGGACTGGACCTGGTAGCAGTAGTCGCCGTTAGCCAGCCAGTTGGCCTGACATCGGTAGTTGGGTCCCAGTGTAGGTGGGACGGTGGGATTTGGTGGTGCATCACTTCCTGTCATGTCCAAAAAAAAATAATGCAATGCATGATGGCAGCCTTGAACAAACCGCAGGTGTTAGGTCGCTATCAAAAATAAAAACAAGTTTTCAAGCCTATAAAACAGCTGAAAAACGTCCTCCCAGACAAACACTGTACCTGCCTATCATTGTATAATCACTCTACATTTGCATTTAGGAATCTCTGATGAGTGGGGCCAAATCTCTCCAGCATAATGTTAGGCCAGCTGGTAGAGCACCTGGAAAATTGTTTGATTCCTTGAGTCAATCAGTTTACTACTGTGTTGTGGTGAACTACTCCCCAAGTACAGACAAAGGGCAAAAACTAACTCAGGAGTGACGTTGCTACAGTTCATGTATGAATGAGTTGTGGCTTTATTTACATAGCTGTAGTCACAAGTACTCATAGCTCCAGTCACAAGTACTTCATGAGTAATCATAGCTCCAGTCACAGGTGCTTCACAATTACTCATAGCTCCAGTCACAGGTTCTTCATGAATACTCATAGCTCCAGTCACAGGTACTTCACAATTACTCATAGCTCCAGTCACAGGTACTTCACAATTACTCATAGCTCCAGTCACAGGTGCTTCACAATTACTCATAGCTCCAGTCACAGGTGCTTCACAAGTACTCATAGCTGCAGTCACAGGTGCTTCACAAGTACTCATAGCTCCAGTCACAGGTGCTTCACAATTACTCATAGCTCCAGTCACAGGTACTTCATGAATAATCATAGCTCCAGTCACAGGCACTTCACAAGTAATTATACCTGTAGTCATAGGTACTTTGCAGTACTTCAAATACTCCAAATGTCCTTGACTGTAGCCATGAGTACTTATAAGCGCCTATGACTGCAGCTATGTGTACTTGGCAAAGTACCTGTGAGGTACTCACTGAACTTTTGTTTGACTTCCTCCAGCAACTGAAAACCAAGTACTCACTCAGTTGGTAGTAGTCCTGGTCTGTGGCTGCCTTCAGACCTCCCGCTGTGTCCTTGGAGGCATCCAAGAGGTCACATTTCTTTGTGGCTCGGTTGTAATTGAACGCTAGGCACTTGTACGGGATGGTAGTCAGAGCACAGGAATAAGCACATGTCTCGGGATAGATGTCAGGAACAGTGACTTTGGGTGTGACGGGCAGATACATGTTGGGGTAGGCAGAGAAGTGAGAGACGAGGTGACCTATACAATGAGAAAAATTATCCTCATAAACAAACGCACAACTAGAATAACATTCCATAGTTGGCACTGTCTTTGTATTAAAGTTATCAAAGTTTAGGCCTAGCCCCTTATGTCATTCTGTTTGAGCAGTTCAGACATATAGTTGCAAACATTCAAAAACACCTCAGCTCCTCCCAGTGAGTGACCATTAACAGACATCATCTAACAAACTGGCAAGAGTTCAAAGAGAAGTTCAGGACTATTCAAGCTGACCATCTTTTTTGCACACGTATCCCATGGAGTTGGCACAGTCAACATCGTTCCACAATCCGCCATTGACTTTGAATTCTGCACACTCTTCAGACCCGTAGTTATTGGGCTCACCTGGTGGACAAAGGAAAACAAGATCATTTTGTTTAAGCCCCAAAATCACCTAATTTTCATCTAGGTAAACCTTTCAATTTTTTTTCTCTGTCCTTACCACCAATCAAGTTTGACAATCTGAGGCTTAAAGAAACATTTAGAATTTGCTTGTGAGCATTTTTTTTTCCAAATAATACAAGGCCTAACTTGTTCTCTAGGGTCATTCCTGTATCAGGTAAGATGTACATTTTAATATTAGGTTTTGGCAATCACTAACTTGATCAATGCTGGCAGAAGAATGACGGCACCAGGCATCACCCATCAATAGACCAATCCACTAATCCCCATCCTATTACAGGACCTCCAAAAGTTGGGGGCTTGCTCCCCAGTGGAACAAGTGGGGGGGGGGCCACTGCTCTCCCCTGTCCCACTTCCGCCGCAGGTGAACTTGGTTTGTCTAAGCAATGCATATTCAGTGCCGCCGAATAACTTGTGAGAAGAAATTCATTGACCCAGTTAGATGGCACTTGAACCCACAACGTATTGCTACTAGTTCAGATGTCTTACCTGCTTTACTGAGCTTGTCGGCATCACTGGGCCAATTTGAATCGGATAGCACCAAAGTCAACCACTTTTATACGAATTCTGTCTTGGGGAGACACTGCTAGCTGTTGTGACCTCATGTGTTTACCTCTGAACCAATCAGGGTCTCTCAATAAATATACAAATATGTGAAGCAAAACGACTCCTCACCGCTGGCCCAGTTTAGGAATTTGAACGGGGACCCATCGCTCCACACCCATCCGCCTTCTACAGAGAGGTCATTGGCACCGATCCAAACAGTCGTCTCAATGGTAAGAGCCAAGCGCGCTGTTTGAAAGAAGGCAGGACAGGAAACATGAAACAGTGTTTACAATGATCTTGCGTTAACCAACAACACAATGATGTGACTGACAGATGTTCTTGTTAGGTCAAAAGTCATTAATTCACACAGCTTCAAAGATGTGCCATACACATGCTTGGATCCCAACTACAACAGCAGTGTATGTGTTCATAGAGTACCAAAGTGAATACGTCACGCACACAATTAGTGTGTTAAAGGCATTAGCGCGAGAAACAACGCGTGAACCAACGTGCACGCGTACTCCATTCGTTTGCACTGCACTTTCTGGTTCACAGTGACGTTACACTTCGGTACTCTATAGTAGGAACAATTCACAAGCAAGCATGTATCAATGTCAGCAAAGTTTCTATATTTAGTACCACATTGTTTTAAAGCATTTATATTTATCTGGGATGATGTATACTCGCCATTGAGGTATGTCTGCTCTGACAAATCGGTGATGCTGACGAGGTCACCGCCTCCCAGCTGACACTGACTCCTGGCACTCTGCCACTTCCGGAGGTCGCCCGGCTTGAACAGGTAGCACTGCTTGGATGTTGTGTCGTACTCCCACCCAATGCCACAACGGTCATTAAAAACAGCTGAACGTAGGACATACAGGAGCATCAACGAAAGTGCAATAGGAACATGGTGAATTTTGAGCACCAGTCTAAAACTAAAACAACTTGATGTGTGATTCAGTAGGATAATGCAGTCAGATGATTCAGTTTGACCGAAATGTGGTGCTTTCAAAGACGCGTGAACCATTTTTGGGGTGAGGTTTTTGCAGTTTACAACAAGAAGTTACGATCTTTTTTCTTGGCCCGATTGTTTATGTGAATGATCATGCACCAAAGTGGGGCCAGATGGCATACAGAAAAAGGGCTACACAAAGTCATTCAAAACAGCTGATGTCACATCAACTTAAATGTGTTCATGGCATTTGAGTCAGCATGTGACCTATAAAATGCTTCATTCTGCACATGCGCTTTTATAAAACCAAAGTATCTCTTTCATTTTTTTCATTCTTTAAGTTTCTAATCTGGACCTTTTTTGCGATAACAAATTTTGTATATGAAGCTGAAGAAAATCAAAAAGGAGACATCACCAGGGGTGAGCTTACGTGTAGGTTTTGCAGTCGGTGGGGGAGTGTTACCATCGCCTGTGTAAAGAGATGTCAACTCAAAGTGAGTTAATTCAGTATGAGAGTAAGATCAGGGGGTGGAAGTTGCAGGAAATATTGGCGTGGCCATCATGTTTGCAACTTTTTTAATGTAAAAAATCTTCCATTTTAAAACAATGAATTAATTCTACACATTTTCTAAGATTTTGATGTTTTAAGGGTTTTGGGAAGTCACTTAAATTGGGGGTCGAAAATTGCATTGAAAAAGCAAGGCACAAGGGAACGGGCATTAAAACTGGGAGCTAAAAAAGGAAGGGGCGGCAGTGAAGAAGGGTCACTGAAGGGACGATGAATGGTTTGGGGGGCATAAAAGAAATAAGTGTAGGCATTACCTGCTTTCTTTTTGCAGATGTAGCCAGCCATTTTGTTGCCGCAGGGCAAGTCGTTCCACATTCCTTCCTGAAGTTCGTAACTCCGGAAGTGTACGCACCTTTCACTGTCGCCACTGCCGTAGTGATCTGGCTGACCAGGGGCCCAGTACGTAAAGCCATACTGTACAAAAGACCAACCAATCATTATTTTTATTACTATTATTATTGAACATTTCTGGTGCTGAAACCAAGGATTCCTCAAAGGTGCAGTTTTTAGAGGTGGGAAGAAACTTTTCACCCAGGAGATATTCTGGGTAATATCCATGGAATCAGGAAGGGACTGAAAACCCAATCTACATGTGGACCGAGCCAGGAATCGAGCCCGGGCCGCACAGGTGAAAGGCCACTATGCCAACTTAACTCACACATGAAGAACCAAACAGGTGTGGTGCTTGAGTCTTTCATCAAGCTCAATGGGTGAATCAATGCAGTAAGCTGGCATGATTTCACTGCTCTACTTACTGTAAGTGACGAGTCTCTGCTTGCTATGGCATAAAATTCTAAATCAACTCATCATGAGTTAGTGAAGGAATATCGGTTTTAATGTATACATGCAAACATGCCGTAACTTAAAAAGCTGTGAAGATATTGTACAATTTGCTCTTAAGGGCCAGTGCATATGGTGTTTGATTTCATTTTAAAATTTGGCTGATATATCTTCTCCTTTTTTCCGTGATGTATTAAGGCAACAATAATGTTGCACCTAAGGTAGTTTCATTGTGAAATTCTCCAGGTATTTATAGAAGTCAGAATATTTACATGTCTACAGGGAATTAGAAGATTGTTGTTGTCGTTCTTGTTTATTTTAACAAGAGGAAGGATCTTTGGAACAATTTGATTCCCTCCCAAATCTGAAAAGTTTAAAAAGAACCTTAAATTTGGCCTGACACACAAAAAAACTATGAAGAAATCCGTAATTCCCCAAGTAAAAAATTCTACCCCTGTTAGAGTGCATTTACTAATACATTGTGGTGGCTGGCGCAGCTCACATCAAACAAAGTGACAGTAACGTAGCAAAGGAAAGGTCTATACTCATCAGTGGCTACCTCAAACTTTACCAATGTATTCATTCAACAATTGATGTTGCTTACAGGGGAGCCGTCTTCCCAGACAAAGACTTTTGATGTCTGCTTGTCATTCAGTCCAATCCACAAAAACACTTTGAGCATGTAAGTCCTCACT
Organism: Acanthaster planci; assembly: GCF_001949145.1. Next base: position 2,799,466 of record NW_019091356.1, on the reverse strand, counting down.
GAAATGCAAACATAACAAAAAATACAAATCAGAAACAGTGACATAATTCATTGACAGTTGGTCAGCCTCTTGATGCCCAGGTGGCCTCGTCAATGAAAGTGGAGGATCAGGCCTCCCACAGAAATCTAAAACCAAATTCCATGACTTCTCCAAGACTATCCGGGACTCAAATATGACAATTTCTGCTCAGTATCACAAACTAGACGACTGCCACAGTCACTACTAGAGACTTACAAGGATAGCCTGCAACTTCATTACTATTCTGTTATCACATCAAAAAAAGTGGGCAATGTTGCATGATCTTGATTTCCATGACTTTTTTCCTTTTGATAAGAGAATTCGAGGATACCCTACTTTCTCTCTAATTTCCATGACTTTCCGGGACAACTTCCTTCTTAGTATTTTCCAGGATTTCCCATGACCGTGGGAACCCTTGGGACGGGCCAGTTTGGATCAATCTGGTTTGATGTTTGATGTGATCTGGTGTGCACATTACAGAAGAATGAGGCCATTTACTTGACAAGTAGGACTGCTCGTCACTGTCCAGAATACTCGTCAGTGTGGACCCCATGTTGATGCAGGCCTGCCTGCCCACGTCGTAGGTGTCCAGCTTGGTCTCAATGTAGTAGCAGTTCTTATTGAAGAGATTCCAGCCTGAGTCGCAGGTGCCAATAGCTGCAGGCAGGATGGTAGGAAAAACTGGCCAACATAAAATGGGCGGGGGGCTCATCAGGCCTGTCAGATTTTTCATGTCTCACTGTTGCAGACAGGCAGACACATAGGTAACCTGACATTGTTACTGAAGCACTCACCTTTATACACATAGTGTGACATCGTCAGTTTGTTGGGTTATTACCATATTTGTTATTCAATTTTTAAATCTTTTAGGGGCTATCAGAGCAGGGGTTGGGTGCATTGAGTAACACCCCCTCCCCGGATCCGCACCTAAAATGATAACGCTGAAAAATTTGTTGGCTATACCTAATGTCTGGGTAGCTCATTCACAAGACACCACATGCAAACTATTTAAGTAATTCTTTATTGTCACTTCAAAAAGGCATAGATTGTCTATAGCATACCAACCTGTTGTTGGATCAATGGGCCAAACCTTTTCACCTGTAAGCGTCAATAAAACAATGAAACAAAAGATGAAGATACTCAGGTCTGACTGTGCATTTCTCAGTACTCAATAAGGTAAGGTAACAAAAATGTTAAGGGTCGCGATCAACAAGTTTTTTTATATTTTTTTTTCTGTGCATTCCCTAAAGATGGATCCGGAACTAGATTTCAGGGTAGATTTTTCCCCGAGTCCAAAATTTGCGAGTTTTAACTTTTATGGCCTTCTGAGAAGTAAGGCTAAATCTTTTAACCTACTTCAAGAAGGAAAGGATAAAAAAGTTCCACAATTGTTTTCTCTCATACTATGTAGATTAAAAAAATGCCCCGTTTTGTAATCTTTTTGACAGAACTTGTCCATTATTTACTCACCAGCCTTTATCTTACAAATGAAGGGAAGAACTTCGTAACAGTTGCCTGTATTCCACTTGCCCTGAGCATCAGCTGAAAAGGGGACCAATTGCAAGTGTCAGACAGGACGCTCAAAAGTTACAGATTACTTTGTTCTTGATACCTTACAAACTGAAAGACATAATGTGCCTTATGGATTACCACTGAAGAACACATTACATCTTTAACTCTGTCCTCGGGGCACAAGGGTTCAATGCAGCCATTGATTGATTGACCTTCTAATGAAACGGCTCACAAACCAGCCAGCCCAAGAGCATGGCAACCGTTATTTTCATGTAAGCCCAGAGGAGACTCACAAATGAGACAGGATGAGGGACGCCAGTGAATGGATGGAAATGATCACACCGGAGTGTGAAATCTAGCAAATGAGAAAGGATTTCGTCAGGTTGTTTGGATAACAGTCGCACTCAAAATATGACTTGCCACAATATTAGTTCCATTTTAAAAGCTTTGAATCCAACTGTGGTCAGAGCTGCATGGTCACACATGAGCATTTCAGATAGTCAAAAATCATAATAGCATCTTGATTGCACTCACAGGTATCATAAAAGCTGCAATCGGTGTACTTTCCATTTGTAGGTCCGTTCGGCTGCCAATTCATGTATGACATTGTCGTGCCATCAACCCATTCAAATGTTCCGTCCGTCTTTGTATCTGTTAAAAGTAACACACGAGCTGACTTGAGGGAGAATCTTTCATCTTTCTCTTTCATAATGAGGATCCTTTTTCTTTCGTAGAAAAAAGGTCAGCTCAAGGCAAAATATGAAAAGTTTCTATGTTCAGGGCTGATCAAGTGATGACTTGCTCCTTATTAAAGCACCCCTTTACATCAACTTGATAACTAGTCAAATCTGCACATATCATGCTGTTGATCTAACCTTCACCTAGGAGATACCCAACTGAATTCTTATGACACACATTTCACCCTAGACGAAGCCCCTATCCACACCCAGTGGATACCCAATACTAAAAGCACCCATCTTCACCCTATCAGTACCCAACTGAAATCCTGCACCATGCTATGTGTCCTACCTGAATTGTCCATCCATACCCACTGAGCACCCAATTTACACCCAGGCTGTGTTACAATGCTCAACCTACCCGAAGCACCCATCCACACCCTGTCAATATTCACTTCACTCAGGCTGGCAAGCTGCTTTACGATGAAGGCATTCTCATCAGCACTGCAAGAGGAAGTACAGAGGAATCAAATGGAAATACAGTGGGTCTACTTTAAGCTGTGAAATTGGGCATCAGCAGGAGGATGATAGAGCTCGCTCAGGGGAGGAGAGAACTCCTGATTAGTAACAGATGACATACCATCAATAGATGACAAGGGTCAATTCAAAGGTCCCTGTCTTTTTCTTTTTTATTTTTAACTTGTTTCCATTTTTTTCTAAGATGACCACCTATTTCTCTATCAGAGTGAACCTGTCAATCTAGTGGTATCAATCATAATTGAAATCAAAAGCATTTTCATAATTGACAGAGACTTCCCTCTGTTTGACTCCAAAATGCGCTAACACAAACATTGAATGACAACGAATTCTGGATATGATTCAACTACATTTAAAATAAGGTCTGTCTGGAAACAAGTTGCAAAAAGCACTGACGTTTGAGAAAGTTACACTCCAATACGTCTAATTGCAGCAATTAATGGTTTCTTAAGAATAAGTAAAACTTCTCAGAACCAACACTAGGAATTCATGTTGAATTAAAATATAATTTGCCAAATTATTACTTGAGTAATCTTACTGGTGACTATTTTGTTGTGAAATGCAGATAGCGTCTACTTATTTGTTTGTGATAGTTTTGTTCACTCCATGTTTCTTCAGTCACTGTGGTTGTAGTATCTTTTGTTACATGCTAAAATTGGAGAGATAGAAACTTTGACCCTCTTGAAATTCAGGGGAGTAACAGTGCCGGTTTGTGCACAGCTCTTAGTGAGTCAATTAACAGCGTCACTTGCACGTGTGGGTTGTGTTATGTCATTGATAGTTACTGAATCTACTTAGTACCAGCAGGGATCAGATAAAAAATCTGATAAAATACTGTAGCAAAATAAACAAATGTTGCAAATTATCAGTCAATTTTTATCTAAACTGCCCTAATCCCTAGTTCCCCATCAGAACTAATGATGAACAAGACAGCACGTCCCCCCCACACCAAAAACAAAACAAATCTACAGTATTTGACCCTTACTCTAGAAATAACTGCTTTTCAAACCGACTTTGAGAGATGCAATGAGGAAGAAATAAAAAAATGTCTGCAGCTGCGCAAGAAGAAATTTTCAGTACAGTAAAAGTGGCCTCTAGCATAATGGGAATAAAGACATGAAATAAAATAGGCATGATACCTCCCACCCATCCCCAGAAAGAAGCATTATTTGCCATCAATTTTCTTTTAGACAAGCTTCAGAATTCATTTAAGTTACTGCTACTTACCTACTGAAATAGTTTACTTATACTGGATTGTACACAGCAGTAAAGCATTACAGAGAAAGCAATTTTGACACAGTAGCCAGGATTCAAAGTCAGACAAAACAAATAACGCATGTAAATTGAAATGAAAAAGAAACAAAAAAAGAAAAGAAGTGCAACTATTACTTATTTTGCCTCTACCAGACTTACCCGTGCACACTGGTCAGGAAAGCCCTGTGGGCTTCGCAGGTTGCCTTGGCGACAAACCAGGTCATCGGGGAGTTGGTGTAGATGTTGTAACACTGGCCGCCATGGATGCGCCAGCCAGGCGCGCACGTTCCTAACAAAGAGGGAGAAATTCCTTCCAAATTTGAATTTTACCTAAGAAAATGTATCACATATCACTGAAAAAAAGAAGTCTTGGAGAAAATGATAAAAGACAGCTGATGGAAAAAAATATTTTCTCATAATTCAGCTCTTTCCTGCACCAGACAGATCCTGGTATCCAATATTGACCAGTGATGGCATGTTACCAAGTTTACATGTATTCATCTATATGCACGAGTTACATGTCATTTTTCCAAAATGGCTGGCTTCACCATGGCGCAAACGTCTTAAAGGAAATCAGACCGAAAAGAAAAGTTTTCAATTCTTACCCTTTGGCTTTTCGCACACAAAACTTCTCTTGTCAGTGCATGCTGCTGTTGTCCATTTCCCATCCGACGGGTTGTTAAGGATCTCGACGCAGTTCCCTCCTTTGTCAAAAAAACTGCCACCGATAAGAAAAATTACAAATGAAAGTTTCAACAAGATAGACACGGTGACTACCACATATCAATGACTCAAAAAGGACATCCAAAAAGCCTATTAACAGCTGTGAATTTTAAGATTGAATCTAAAACTGAATGATCATTCTGTTTTGCAATAGGCAAACGAAACATAGGCTACGTGACTGATCTCCACAGCATCATACAGTTGGTACATTTCTGAGAAAAAGCCACAAGAGTTAATCACCCCTCTAACTTTAACCACTGGTAATCTATGATGAACAAAGCAGACACACAACAGTCAGCAACATAGACACACAAAAGTAAATAATAACAAATCTTGACCTATTATCTGGTTGGCTAGGTGCCCAGTTCTTTAAGGCCCCAAGAGTTGTATTATCAACCCAGTTGTACTGTCCTTTAATGCCCTTGATCTGTAAAGGTGCATAGAAATGAAAGCAACACAAAAGAAACGGTTAACACAAAAGGCATGTCTTACAATTTGAAACTTTTTGAGAAAAAAAGGAACTGGCACTTGAAATAATTCAGACTTTGCTGGGTATTTGAAGTTCATAAATTGAATCAACTTCCGGGCAAGCACAACGTTCTTCAGTTCAGAATCTGGAAATCCTGATCATGCAGTGCTGTAAAAAAAAAAATTATGTCAAGTGGGCACAAAAACCCATCCCAAAATCTTTGACAGTAGTTCCCCCAGGTTTG
>NW_019091356.1:2664747-2793190 GCF_001949145.1 Acanthaster planci | reverse complement strand
AGCAGGTTTAAACTTCATTTTGGTTAAGAATGAGCACTCAACTCCATAAACAACACCTTTTTGTTCTTCCAACTGAGCAAAGGAGTACAAAAGGGTTACAAAACTCAACCACTGAGAAGTCTGAAGCCTACAGAATGTCAACGGCCAACTAAACTACCATAGGTGTGCCATAAAACACAAACAACAACATTCAGACAGGCACAAGAAAAGTTTTAGTGTCTTCCTGAATCATCAGTTATAGGAAAGTTTCAACAACTTGCTAGTTTACAGCTTTCTTCAGCTTTGCACCAACATGAAATGCAAGATTTCACCACTAGCGAGCACTATGAAATCGGTGCTTGTACCTTGGCAGAGCTGAGAACCTAGGCAGCACTACCTAATGGGACATGAGTCCCCGACCATGAATCTCAAATATGTCCAATACATTGCCAATGGCAATAATAGCTACCAGACTGGCTCAGAACAGCTTAGCATCAACATAAACGAGAGGCTGGAGTGTTTACCAGCACATGGTGATGAAGCCTGGAATGGATGAGGGCCTCCAGAACACTTAACCTGTCCCGTTAACTGCCAACCCACAGCCATCCAACAAATGTGACAGACAAACAGCCCCACCTGATCCGTCAGTCCGATCCAGAATGTGTTCCAGTTACCAGCCACAGACATCGTCAGGATCAGGCTCTGCTCGGCAGCCGAGTGCATCTGGAGCAGGTCAGCTTGTCTGTCCTGGCAGTACTGACGAGCGTCGGCCCAATTCAGGGAGGTACTGTAGTATTTCAAGCAACGCTCCACACCTGTCTTCCAGCCCTTGTCTTCATCACACGCGAGAGGAACATCTGTTGCAAGGATCACAAAAAAGATTAGTGAATAACTTGGGTTTCTTTACAAAACGGGGGAAAGGGGAGTGCAAAAGGCAAATGAATGATTGGCCACCTCATTCTGTCATAAAAGCACCATTGGTTAGTTCCCCGTGCAGAGATACATACAGTGTGCTTTCAACATTCTGCCAACACTGAGCGGGTGCAAACACTGCCCCTAAATTAATCCTGTCATATCTGATTTGAATTGATCACATCTACTAATTACAACTGAATAAAACCATGGTCCAACTACTAGTCTAAGATGCATAAAGTTGTCATTCAAACATCAATGTCACATTTGCCTAAATCCTTCTGAAGCTACACTATAATTACATTTGTAAGTAGGAATGAATGCCATTTCAGAGTACAATCCACGCTCTGTCAAAACATGCTTTTATTTCCATTCTATGTCAACCCCCCCCCCGCCAAGGAGAAAAGAGGCTGATGGGGTTTGCTTCCACTGGGTGCAGAGTGCATTTGGTGGCATGTGCTCATCAGCAGCCATCCCTTAAAAGCCCACATAAGGAACCCATGCATGCACAGAGTGTGCCCCAAGCACATTGCAAGGTGGATTATCTAACATATCATTGCCATGTATAAATGCCGTCTCTTGTTCACATGCTGTGTGGATTCACAGTAGTGACAGTATCACTGTATCCTTACCGTTCGGCCTCTGGCATATAAAGTAATAGGCCTTGTCACATCCAATATCATTCCATTTTCCATTGGGCAATATGTGGACACAGTCTTCAGCCTGGTTATAATCATTTGGTTCCCCTCCATTCCAATTGGGACTAGTGTGCAAAACAAAACAAATTTCAGCAACCAATTAGAATTCTTCGATATTTAAAGAATAATTGAACAAATGCCTAACAGATTTGAACAAATTTGTCCTGTACAAACAAGCAACAAAAATAAGTAAAATTTAAAAGAAGGAGAAATGCAGACCAATGAAAAAAAGAGCAAAACAACAAACAAAGGAATACAGGAATGAATAAACAAGAAAACTTTTGGGCACAAACAGAAGCAAATATTACAGCAAAAGACACCACTAAGTGACAGCGCATTTCGACTTCGGCCACAGCAGTGATTCTAAAAGTATGAAGGGCAGATGCTACTGCTTTTTTTTTTTTAACTTCTCTAGAACAAAGAGTTGTGAATGGCCAAATACAAAGTAGGCTAAAAAGAGCAAAGAAGATGAACTTTAAGAAGTTTCTATCATTTTGTACTGCATGTGTACAAAGAGCTGACAATTTTTGTTTAGTAAAAATATGGACAAAAAAGGCCGAAATCAGCTAAAAAGCTAGATTCTCACATCCCTTCACAGACTGCCTGTTCAACCCTTGGGTGTATCAAATGGAAGGGCTCTAAAAAAGGAAAGTAAAACAGATATGTTATCATCTTAGAGTCTTCTTTGATGGGATAAAATTGAATCCACAGAAGTGCTAGCAACATTCATTGATTGTGAATACACTTCACTCCTCGTAGGGATGCGGGGGACATTTTGTGGGCGGAGATAGCCTGTGCCCCACCCCACCAGGATAATTCTGACTCACTTCTGTTTCTGCCCCTCCAGCTCGTCTCCGTTGACCCAGACAAACTTGTCCTCTGTGCCTTGGTCGGAGAGTCCAATCATGAACTCGCTGTTGGTGTTCTTGATGAGGTTTGTCAGCCACGTCTGCGAGTAGAAATTGCGAATTGTAGCAAAAGGGTTATGTTGCACTTTTTTGTAAACAGTGATGAAAGCAGAATGATTGGGATGTCAGGGGAGGTCTGTGATCCCCCCTCCCCCAGGGTCCTCCTTTGAAATTTTTAAATGTACACAGCCTATATGTACATGCCACAGTTAATTTGCTTTGAAGTGCCACCTCGACAAAATGTGGGCATTGCAGGTTCTTCCTCTGAAAGTTCAGCCTAGTTATGCTAGGGGGGGGAATAGTAAAGGACCAACGCCCTGTCCACTCTGCACCCCTCTGAAATCATAAACTGAAACAGGAACAAATTGGGTACAGTTTGGCACAAAACATAACAATTACCCTTCCCTCCCTCAACAAAAAAACAATGCTAGAATGCCTAGAACATTGCCAAGGGGAGCCCAAGCGGTTCAGGGCCCCCTTTGTTTGGAAGCTGCTCCCCCCCCCACCATCGGTAAAAACCATAAGCATAAGAAATGTTTTGTTCTTGTGATTTGGCCCCTCAGCTGATACTGTGGCCCGTCCTTAATGACTGAAGCTGGCGACGGGGCTGGCCCAGAGACGTACTGCTTCACATTGTCCTGTTATCTACCTAGTGCGGGCAATATCATTGTTTTTGTGTAAAGAAAACTTGGTGAAACTACTCGTTCTTTTAATATGGATTTTTTTGTTAATGGTTTCCTTGATTTTTTTCTTTTCATTTTGCTACAGACAACCCAATAACCCAAAACAAGGCCTCCAAAACTGTTTCCTGCAAAGAGATAACCTGGCTTAGTCCACACAAGGCTCAGTGGCACAGACACGGCATTATACGTGAACCTTGCTTGTTATCACGGAACCACACTAGCTAATGTTGGCATGTCTTCTTCAAACCCACTACAACATTTTATGGCTTCTCACATTCATGGCATTGTCTTTGATGACCACCAGGTCGGTCAGTGAGTCGTAGGACTTGCAATCCTTCTGGGCCTCATGAAAGTTCTTGGAGGAGTCCATCTTGAGGATGACGCAGGTGTCCCCGGGGGAGTACATCTCCCAACCATAGGGGCATCGCTGACAGAGAGCTACATATGGTCAATTTCAGAAATTAAAATGTTTGGGCACAAGTGTTTTAGCTCATCAGAACGGGTGTGAAGTCAGCATTTTCAAAGGTAATGTTGGGGCATAGAACATGGAAACACATATGAGTAACTTCTAATTCTTGAAAATAAGAACTTTTCTGATTTAACATTCAGGGTTATAAAGCTTAAATTTCATTGAAAGGTTTGAACAAGTGTCAAAACTATAAAGATAAAGCTTTAGAAAAAAAACAGCTTGAAAGACAAGGCCTCAAAAGGCTAAAAACAATACACGCAAAATAAAACACTAAATAAACTAAAACTATTTTTTTTAATGTTTAAACCTATAAAATAAACATCTCATTTCAGATATTGCCTTTGTAGTTACATTCATTAACCCTAACAGTCCTCAGTCCTCCAACAGGTTAAGGATTGAAGAGTGTTAGGGTTAATGTATGACTGGAACTAACCCATGGGAAATGCAATAAACAATATAATACAAGATCTCCCCTGACTCAACTATTGATGTGCTGTTCAACATCACATGTACCATATGTTTTGAACACAAATAAGCACTGCTGAGTTTAAGTGCATTTCAAGTTTTTATAAAATCAGAATTTCACCAACTGCTTTTGGTGACATGTAAAAGACTTCAGTTAACTGAGACAGCTTTCATCTCCTGCACCCTCCTTTTTTTGATGCCCCGCCCCTGACAGGGAAGAGAAAATAAAAGGTTGGAGCCATTTTATCTCTTGTACAATACAAAAATAGCGTAGAGTGTGGACACCATCCTGATAAAGACAAATGAAAAAGTCGTTATTTCTGCATTTCTGGTATCAAGTTGACATCTGGTATCAGCACCACGTAGGGGGAGATGTTCTGTTGACTTTGATAGCAGACTTCAACATTGACCAAATCTCAACAAAGTCAGTGGTACACTGATTATAAAATCACATGTGAAAAACTCACCCCAGTTACTTAAATCAGCAGAATTTTATTCTCACTTACACGTACCCCTTAATAATGGTCTTTTCACATTACGTTTGTTTTTTTTTTTTCATTTACAGTTAAAAAATAAGTCTGCACTGATTCTTAACAACTGTTAACAATTTTCTAATCGAATTAACAAAAGACTGCGAAAGAAGCCCTGATATCTAGCTTAGCTAACTTGAACCCATTCGACAGTAAGCACTAGAGTACTATAAAGCCGTGTCTGACTCACTTGGCTACAGCCAGAATTTACAAACGACTTAATGAGAACTGGCCACAGCCATTGCCTTAGAGTTTTAATTTCAAACAGTAGACAAGTGACTCAGACACGGCCTACCTTCTTCTGGAGCTGGTAACCTTCTGTAAAGAATTACAGTCTTTCCTGCAAATGATGGTCACTATGAATCCAGTCTATGTGCATTTAATGAGTGTATTAGAAAAATGAGTCTTCAGAGTGCGGCTGCATATACATGGCCTACGGCTACTTAGAACACACATATGTATGGGAAGTGGACCAAGCCATATCCAGATCCATACCTAAATTGGACTGCTGTCAGCAGCACCATAATCTGGATACAGCCTCAGAAATTGAAATTCTCCAAATTAGAATTCAGCTAACTAAAGGAATCTCCATTGAGTAAACTCCCACTTTGATGTCATGCACTGTGGACCAAAAAGTTTTCTGGAGTGAGGTATTGGAGGTTCAAGTAGGTAAAAAAGTGCACTGTTGACCTTGTGAATGTTAATTGCGGTCTTATCAGATAAGTTGAGTCCACAGGCAAACACACTACAGAAGAGCCCTGCAGTCAACCGAGCAATTTGGTCCTGTGACTACACCTTTAAGCTGAAGGTCCAAAAAGTTTTGAGATTTAGGTGTGTATGCTCATTGCAACGTAGTTCATTAAACGGTACACAATGTACATAAGAAGTCATTGGTTAAAACAAGTGTGATGGATCAAAGTCAAAGGCACCATTTGGTAAATCCATGCCAATCTGTACAAAGTACTATAAGTTACATTTTGCACTTGTTTTCTGCTTGAGTTTAGACAAGTTTGTGGCATTTTCGTCCTTTTTTTGTCAAACAAATCTTACAAACTGCATTTGGGTTCAAACCAACTGTATGATGGCAACTACAAGAATATAATCCCATTTTTCAGATGGACTACAAAGCCAAATTTACAAAATTAATTTTCTAGCAGACTCTCGGTTTTTTTTTTATTTGTCGGTAAGTTTCAAGAGCGTCCACAGTTCTTAATACAAACAGGACACTGAATGAATAAATCACTTGTGAGGACAAGTCCTCAGTTGAGCAAGCTGTCTTTGTTGATAAACTATGTACAAATCAAATGGGAAGAATTTCGAAACAAGGGAAAGTACGAACAACATAAACGATAAAAAAGAGCAAAGAAAAGTCTTCTATGCACACCACCAATACGGTGGTCAAGATGAGATGCCACAATGCAGTGGCCCTGATCTCACTCCCAGGTTCTTGCCAGGATTGTAAGGTACTGTAGCTTGTTCAAATGATACACATGTGCTTACAGTATCCACGGCGACACACGCTTCTTCCTGCCTCCTCTGCCTCCTCTTCTTCGTTTCTATATTTCCTCTTTTCTCTACTTCAACTTTTCTCTCCCATTCTCACTCTGCAAACTTTTTTCTGACCAATTTTATTAAATATTTGAATGTATTCCTGTAATGTATTATTTCATGTTTACGAATCTCTTTTCTGTTAACTGTTAATGTATTTATTAACTGCATGTACCTGTGTGTTCCCTGTAATTTGTACATACTGAAGGCACTGTATCATATTCTTTATATTTTGTTTGCCATTGGAAGGCAAATTTCTGTGTTTTATACAGACAAATGATCTTGAATCTTGAAGTTTTAAGACTGTTTGTGGTCTGCATTGCAGGCGGGGTGGTGCTATTGGAGTGGATCTCCTTGGATTAGTCTTTAGGGTATCACTGAGTAGCACTGCTCACAATGCAGAATAAATCCCTTAGTCAATTTCAAAAGTTACACTTGGAAAAACTGAAAAAATATGTCCAAAATAACAATGCAGCCACCTAAAAGACTGTGACTGCTACAATGGATGCTGACATCAGTTAAATCGGTTGCACGAACTTTGCAATGCTTGACACCTACATTAAGAGCATACAACTAATCTTTTTCTTTCTTTTTTTAAAGAAAAGTGACTGAAATAGAAGCAATTTCAGTATAGCTAAGAAAGACAAAGGGAAATGACCCTGGCACCTACGGGTCTGAGATCTATTGATACGGTGCAATATTTGAGAGTACAAACAAGACTTTAAAACAGAAGAAAAAGCAAACTGACAAATTAACATAACCAAGCAAGCGCCATTTTTACAGGAACACACAGAGACCAACATACCAAGAGGCAGGAGGGCCAACAGACAGATGAGCAGGGACCTCATCTCTTCTCAACCAGCCACATCCAATCAAACCAAAGAGAAAGCAGTAACTTGAGTTGAGCAAAATGTCCACGAGAACCGGAGAACCACTGCAATGGCAGGCTGGAAGCAACAGGCTGAAAACGCTGCGCCAGTCTGACCAAAAATTGAGCTTGTGGTGTCGCAAAGTTTCTTTTATCAGTGCACAAAGTTCAAGGAATCCCACGAAAGTGGTGATCACACAGTTTGAGCAGTTATCATGGCGTATCATGAAGGATTTCAAGTAGTAATTACCTTTTTAGAAAAATACAAAGGGAGATAAGACATTTGTTTAACTCACCTCCTGGGACTCAGTGGCACGCACTTTGACTGTTTGGTCTGTCAGCTAATTGCTTTATCAGTTGGAACCGGGATAAATCATGCGCATCAAATCACACTGCGAAATTAGACTTGACATCAACTTTGACATTATTTTGCATTCCCCTTTGACAGCGATGTGACCTCCGTACGCTGTGCGCGTACATGTATACGGTGCAGATCGCTCACAATTTATGTTTGAATGTGCACAACTACATAAAGACTTCATCTAGGCACTGCATGCACAACAGGGAACTGTGCAAGGATTCCACAAGGAATCTGGTTCACAAGCAGATGTGGGAAAACCATTTTTTCAGGAAGACTGTGACTTGGGTGTCCTCTAGTTGTAACTACTCTGGAGAAAATACAGAACGATGTAAAAAACATTGAAGTTTTCACAGAGAAAATTTGAATTTGTTCATGTCCAAGCACATGAACTAAGTCAAAGGCACGATATCTCCATATCATATGTACCGGCACAAATGTTTGAAATTGTAACAGAACATGCAGAAAAACAAGCTCAACACAGAAAACAACTCAACAATTTTATCACACAGTAAATAACAAAAATGCATATATATTAACAAATTCCAGATCACATCTTGAAACCTTGGATATAGTCAGACAGGCTTAGAAAGCTGACCTTTAAATTTCCAGATATTGATTAAATAATGAAAATTCCAGCCTTGGAAACTCATTACAATCAACTGGGAAAGTTGGCTAAGATCTGCCAAAAATTTTATACAGGAACTGTTTCTTGTACCCACAAGAAATCAAAAAATGTCAGCTGTCAGCTGAAAATAAAGAAAAGATGTTCAGACAGTAAAAGGAACAATCCTGTTAAGAAGTAGAAATACTTCAAAGTTTATTAGGAATATACAAGAAAATCAAAAGAAATAAAGATAACATGTTGAAATTACTATAAAAAAAGGGTGAGATTGTAGGCTTGTTACAATTTTGTCCATAAATCACTGAATACAAATATTTTAAAATTCCACAAGCCAGCTGGTCAACTGTATCCTTGAAAGGTAGCCAAAGAAATGCATTTTTTATCACACTAAAACACTTGATGAATTAATGATCCAAAACAATTTGCAAAAAATGTAAAAATTAAAAAAAAACACTTCAGACAATGGCACACCATTGGAATGATCATATTTTACAAACTTAATATTTACAGTGTTTGAATTCTTCAGTTTCCTAAAAGGGAACTTGAATATCTGTTGAAACTACATTTGGCCTGAGAGAACATGTAAGAGCTTTTGCCAAAAAAGAGAAAAATAATGAAAGTCCACTTGAATTTTTTGGTATCATTAATTCTGCAATCAATTATCTCATAACCTTATATAAAAATGTCTTTAACAATCAGCTGGTAACTATAAAACTTCTAAGAATACAACATTTGTTTATCGTCACTTAATACGTTGACAAACTGGCACGTCTATGGACAAATCTGATGAGACGCCATTCCCAGATGCCATTTACACTCCAGCAGGTGTCTTAACCTGAGCGTGCACACTTCAGTAAGTGGCTACTGCCTATCCTGGGCTCTAAAAAATGCAGATTTTTACCCCATAACTTTTCAGACAATTTCGGATAATTTTTGGAATGAAATTTTGCTCAGAAGGCAGCAGTTATGGGGAACCAGTGGTGAGCAGCAGACATCTTATATTTTGGCTGGTGACCTGTTGTTGCTAAGCAACTTCGCAACTCGTGTGCTTAGGAACTACATGAAATTGGCTACTGGTGTAACAATCTGCACTTTTGGCCTTTAATCTTTATGGCTCCAGACTTTCTTCTCAAAGCCCTTTCATAATTTCACTGTATGTGACTAGCTCTGTGAAAATGAGTCATAAGGCCATTTTTTGGGCAGTTTTGTTTCAATTTGCATTAGTAGGAGCAAGCCGTGCTTTTTGTATTGATATATCATTCATTTTGGCATCCTGATCAAAATGGACATTGTGTGGGCAGAAGATGTTGAGAGTTCCTACTGATTTCCATGGGCAAAATTGTCTTAAATGCCTGTAAACTTACAAGTGGCTTTGGCAACTTGAAGCTCATTTTCACCGTGTAGGCCACATATGCTTAATATATGTATAATTTCTCTTGGAAACCATTTATAACATGAGTTTCAAATCCCTGTGTTACTTTTGGAATGGTGAAGCTTACGCCTCAGCCGACACAGCCACAGGGTCACTGACTTTGACCTCCCCAGTGCTGGCATTGTACGCAGCGTTGTCAAAGCCCACCGAGCCAATGTCCATGCTGATGCTGGGCGGAGCCTTGGACTTGTTGGAGCGCGACCTGAGGAAGAACGCGCCAAGCACGAGCAGCAGGACCACAACCAGAAGGCCCAGGATGATGCCGATGACAGCTCCGGAGGAGACGCCACTAGATTCTGCCAAGAGGGGAAAACCAGAAAGCGAAGAGTACTGAGACTGAGGAAAAGACTTCATAACTAGAGAAAAACAGAAGATAAAGGCACTTTTTTGTTGGCAAAAAATGAAAACTGGAGGTTTTCATAATGTGATTGTACAGTTCAGGTACGGGCCTTTCAAAATATTAACCCTCACACTCCTCAAGTCCTCCAACAGGTGAAGGATTGAGAAGGGTTAGGGTTAATGCACTACTGATAATAACGTCATATTGGATGTTTTGCCTTTCACCGGCGTACATTTATAGAAAATGTATGCTCAGTGTTGTCTAGAGGCTTGTGAAAAATTCACAACCCTACTCGGGCAGGACTCCACCCCATGATCTCCTGCTTACTAAAGCAGATGTCTTACCACTCGACCACCCAGAATGCCAGGTCAGCTGGCCAGTCGGATAAGAAGTGAATAACGAGCCAAACATATTCATAAGATGTCATTTTAAAGATTACATAGTATAGATAAGTGACATGAAGTGTTCGGAGTAAAAGTTAGAATTCTGAGGGGGAAAAAATAAAAAACGCGTCATTGATACAATGCTGTGGACACAAAGCATTATCTATTAAATTCAAAAGGAAAAGTCACTCAGACGTTTAGATAATAGCTTGCTTTACGTGCAAATCAAGACTGACTTTAGACACATTTACAAGCACAAAAGGTTGTACTGTTATGATACAACAGCTTTTGGACTCACTTTGTGGTGACTTGGTGACTCCGCCTGGTAGTGTCGCTGGAGGGGTGTTGGTAACCTGCCCCGGGGGGCCACTGATTGGCACTGTGAAATAAAGTGGGAAGAAAATAAAGTAAAACGATGTACCGCATTGCACAGTATCTTGGGCTGAATTTGCCCGAAAATAACCCACTCGTCAGAAGACGCTGGAAATCAAATAAAGCTGGGACCTCTTGATATGCAAACTCCTTCGTACCATTCTCCATTAGACAAATGAATGAGAACGAATTCAAGATCTCTCGATTCTACATTAATTAAATTAGAATGATAGCAGCGGATAAGTTATAATGTATTACACATCCGTGTTTGGTTAAGCTGCATGTACCATTAATTCATTGTTGTTTATGCATGCCTGTATCCTGCAGTGTGTTAATATGTACTTTGTTTAAAGAGCAGAAATCTATGTCAGCAATACAAATTTCCCGAAGGACATATAGATAAATTTGAATGTTGATTTTTTTTTTACTTTAAGGAAATGTCCCAAAATAATTTTGAGTTTAATTTGTATGTAGATTTATACATGAGGGAAAGGAAATGAGACATATCTTTCAGAAAACTAATGAATTTCCCTTGCAGACTGTTAAACCCCCGCTCAATTTATTTTTGGACTATTTTGAGGTAAAACCTTAGGAATCCTTTTTGGGTCCATTTTAGTTTAGTAAGTTTCCCCATTTTAATAGTTAGCCAAGTCCCCCCCCTCGCCATCATTCAGCAACACACTTTGAGGAATACTCTTCTGGTGATATTCAAGCAAATGTTAGCCTAGTGTTTACTCTATCTGAAGCCTTAGCTGTTAAAGTCTGGCATCATCCAAAACCCTTTGCATGGAGGGTACTGGCATATCTGAATGGACTGGCCCAACATGACACCTACAGGGGCGAGGCTTAAAAAGAGATATGCTTGAATCACGCAGTGCTGGACTCACTTTTGGGCATCTTGCAGACGTAAGACTTAAGATTACTGCAGTCTAGGTCGTTCCACTCTCCACGGTCCAGGTACAGCTCCACACAATTCTCGTGCTCCCCGTCCCACTGCCACGAGGGCTCACCCTGCGCCCAGTTCACAAAGTCCACTCCAGTGCCATCCTCCCATGAAAACCCACCTTCAGATGCAGACCAGAAGAAAATAACATCAGCTGACAGAATTTTGCATATAAGCCACCAAGCAACATACATTAGCGCTGATAATGGACATTGTCATGGTCTGCGCTATGCTACGGCACTTGACCAATTTTAACCGAATGTACACAACCAGTTGTAATTGTCTGCACCTGCACGTGAGCGCATAATGAGGATGAAATCCAAACGACCAGCAAGCATGGTAACATTCTCCTTTCTCCTTTTTGTTCTGCCTTGAACAAATTCATAGGAATAGGTTCAGTGCTCCAACTTCAAACCATAAATGAATGTCTTACCTGCATCTGAGCGGTACAGCCCGATCCACATGGACTCTGTCCGCTTGGCATTGCTACGCACAAACTCATTCTCAGGTTTGCTGTGGATAGAAGCCAGCTGCCCACCCATGCCGATACATTTGAAGTCGGCTATGGGCCACTCTACCAAGTCCTGGTCTGCTGGCTGGAAGTAGTAGCAATAGCTACCATAGGGGGACCAGCTTTCGGGACAGGTACCAGGCGTGTCAGGGTGGTCTGTAGGGAGGGTTTCTGTAAAGGAAAACACCCCACCAAAAAGCAGAAAACAGGTTGTACTTCACGGCATTACTCCTTGCATTTTGGGTGCATTGATATATACTAAGTGAACTCCACTGGACCACCAGAACTTGGAATCAGTGCTCAACCAACAAAGCTGAACTGATACCCTCAAAATCTCCCAAATTCAGGGCCACAACTAACAAGACCAAGGATGGTTGCTCCTGAGTGATGATTGTATTTGGCAGCTAGAATGTTCAAAAGAACTTGGTACAATTTCTCAAAAATCAAAGTTATGGATAATGTAAAGTACCCCATTCCTCATAATGCTAATGTACAATTGCCAAACAGTAAACACAATCTGGGTCATCGTTCCTGCCGGTACTCACCTAAGGAATACTTGCACACAGCGGAATACATATCGGAGCACCGTGTGTCGTTCCAGTTACCGTTGGGTTCCATGGCAACGCATCCCTCACCCCCTCCCCGGCTGGGCTCACTCCGCCCCCAGTGGGTGAAGTACACGGGCCAGCTGTCTACCCATCTGTACTCGCCCTCAACCTGGGAGCACAGGGATCAAAAGTACTCATTGTTGCTAACCATGAAATAGAGGATACATTTCCATACTGTCCACGATTATTCTTTGTGTTGTGAACCTGTAGAAGTGCACTTATCATGGCTGAAGGCAATATTCCTAGTGGAGCCACAGTGCAAAAATAGAGGCTTTGCGTGGTAGCCATCTTGCAGGTCAGTTCCTTTCGTCTACAGGGTAAACTCCTTTGTGCATACCCAGCGATACAAAAGCACAGGCCTCTCAGATGGCAGCCATGCATAACCCTCTATAGTCCACATACATAAAGACAAAGTCAAAGACAATGCTGCAATGCTAGAAAATTCTTTCACGCAATTGCCCGACATTCAAAATATTGGAGGTTAATTTTATGGAGCTTCTAAAAAGAAAAATCACGTCAAAAAATACATGATTTACCATTTTGAAAGATAACCTCTCTCCTCCTGTGAAAATCAGCTCTATAAAAGAGATACCAGCAGTACTGGTTCAGTTTCCGAGAGCAATTAAGTTAATAATATTGTTAAGCAAGTTTATGGGCCACGCCAAAAACTGCCAAAAGGCATTCATATTTCATTTCTGCTGAGCTACAATTCTCTCTAATTAGCAAATTTTTTAGCTGAACAGCAAGAAGAATCTAGCCCGCTACCTTATCGTCCACCAAGCCAATCCAGACGGGAGTACCGCCATTCTCGTGGAGCAGTGTCTCCACATAGGCCTGCTCGTACTGGTCGGCGATGCTGGCCAGGTAGACGTTGTCTCGTCGACACTCATCGTTGGCATCGCTGAACATCATGGGTGTGGAGACAACTCTGAAGCAGCCCATCTCGTACTGGCTGTAGCCCGCACGACAGGCAGTGACCGGTGTGAGGGATGGCGGCAGAGCTGGATCTGATGGACAGTAGAGACACAAATACAATTGTCTCAGATTCTTCTGCCACTCTGTAAACCCCTTCTTTGTATGAAGGGCTGTAGTCCATCTGAGTCCATCATGAGACCAGTGACCAGTAGCATGATGAACAATGATTAAGGAAAGCTTGTTTTCACAGTTCAGTCGAACAAGCTGTGAGTTGGCTTACGACTGGACGTCGGCAGAAAGCCTTGATAGTGACAGGCAATGGAAATCACGAAATTTACAATGTGTGCATTGATATCATTTTCTAGGAGATAGCTCATCATTCTTCGTGGTTTCATGGTTTTGGAATGATGGGTCACTTTTATTTGGCTTTAATGACAAAACTGACCAGGGTAGGACTGGCAGATGTAGCCATTGAGTTTGGTGCAGGCGTTGTCGTTCCACTCCCCGGCTGAGTTCACATCGTAAAGCATCTCTACGCAGTCTTCCTACAGCACACCACAGTTTAAAAAAAAGGAACATCAAGATGAGTGAGGTCCAGTGACGTAACTAGGGTGGAATTTTTTACTGGGCTCTAGAGGGTGCACAAAACTCAAGGAACTTCGGCTTGTACATAGTATGTATCAACATTTTTAAAGGGGGGGGCACACGGGGAAAGGATCCCCCCCCCACATGCCCCGCTATAATTACACCACTGATGAGGTCCATTCATTTCTGACTAAAGTTCACCAAGAAATCCATAATGTACGACTGGATGTGAGAAGAGAATCTCACCGTCTCTCTGCACATGGTTACTATAAGTTGTAGAGACGTCGCTCTACAAATGACACAGAGGCCAAAAGTGATACAAAAGCCACTGAAAAATCCGGACAAACCGATTCAAAAGTGTCCCAGTGAGTAAATTAATCCTTACTGCCCAATTCTTCTACAGCATCCTCACCTCCCTACATTGTTGAAAAAACTGACTGGAGGACTTTGTCACTCCCCACTTATCTGGGCGGGGACTTCCACTTCCAGTCAGTGTATTGATGATTTGACTGACACCAACAGAGCTGACTTTTAAAAGCTCTTGATACGCATTATGATTAGATATACTTTACTCTCCTATTCTAAAGCAAGTTTGTTTTTGTACATTTTTGAAGGGGGATATGGCCAGTCTTGTAATGATGCCATATCCGATGTTGTAGTCGAGACCACTTAAGACCTTAACAAGACCACACAAGACCAGTCACAAGACCAGACACAACACCAGTCACAAGACCAGTCACAAGACCAGTCACAAGACCAGTCACAAGACCAGTCACAAGACCAGTCACAAGACCAGACACAAGTAACAGTGAGAACAATGATAAAAGAATGCTTTTGTTGCGGTTCATTTGAATGGTTTGTGACTTAAATTCAGACTGGAGGTCTTGTGCTGGTCTTGTGTTGGTCTTGTGCTGGTCTTGTGCTGGTCTTGTGTGGTCTTGTGAAGGTCTTTATAAGCGGTCTCGACTACATCACTGGATATGGCATCATTGCGATTCCTTCCCCATATGCTAGTGGCCCAGTGCATTATGGCTTCTATGTATCTACAGCTGAGTAGGTTGACCAGAAAGGTGATAAATCATTTGGTATCAGTGTTGCAGTTGACATCCACCAAAGGTCCCTGCAAGTCCATCATAAGCCATGCAGCTGCACATTAAATCACAAGCTTAAATCAACTGTGACAAAAACAATCTCATCTGTCCCTATTCACCCCGTTACCTATGACTGGTTGCGTGAAAGGACTTGTGATGAGACTTATGAAGGAATTTACGATGGGGCTTGACTACAACCCTGGTCACCGTGAGCGTACACTAACCTCGCCTCCGGCCTCGTTGGGTTCTCCGGCGTTCCAGTTGGTGTAGTCCACCGCCGTGCCATCAATCCACTGGAAGCGGGCGTTGCTGGTGATGTCGCTCAGCCCAATCCACATACGGTAGTCCAGGCCCCTCAGCTTGGTGGTCAGAAATGCTGTTAGAGTGATGGTGTTGAACAAATAATTGACTCTAAGCCTCCGAAATCCTCCAAACCCCACTCAGAGATTTCAGAGGATTGGGGAAGCTTTAGTTCAGCCACGTGGAGAAGGCCCTTATAAAGGTTTCAGAACAAGGAATTCGCTACTACACAGGTTAACCTCTGTGTGAAAATTATGATGAGGTATATAAACCCAGAACATCTCAGTAATGCTCATCTGATCCAACAGTGTAAATGAACAAACCAATCTGGTCAATAAAAACTGAACAATTCCAAAGGAGCCTTTTAACTTAGTGTGGCTACAAAAAATTAAATGTTGATGAATTGACTTCAGTAGATATAGACCATTATTGAAAGTACAGAAGCTGTTAACTCTAAGATACAAGCAACTTTTTAGAGGCAGTGAAATGTGGGTGGGGCTAATATATCATTGTAAAATAGGAGCAGGGGTGTAAATCCCAAGAGGGATGGGGAATAATCCCTAATTTTTGGTCTGGAATGAGCCATTTAATCATATCCCAGTTTTTTAGTGGTGAGAAAGTAAAAACAAATAGTTTAAGTTTTTTTTCTAACTCAGCGAGCATGCTGAGTACAGACAATCAATTTAAGTATGGTCTTTGGCCTTGTGCTGGACACATGCGTGAGCTCAGTTAAACAACTTCCCATCCACCTGCTTCTCCTTTTGCCAGTGAGGGTGCACCTTAACTCAGGGCAGATAATGGAACTCTGGAAATTGAAGATACATTTGAGTTGCCACCATGTACTCACACTGCAGCGGTGCAGAGTGGATGATGGCCAGACGGCTTCCCGTCGCCGCCTCACACGCCTCCCTGGCATCCTCCCAACTCTTTCGGTCCGCCTCGTCCTTGCCCACGAAGCTGTAGCAGCGGCTGTCAAACTTGACGGCGCCCAGCGGGCAGTTGCCCATGGGCGCCGGCGTGGTGGGCTTGGTGACAGGGGTGACAGAATTGACATGCTTCCTGCAGATGAAGTTCCGGTCGATGCCACAGTTGTTGTCGTTCCATCGGCCATCTAGCGTGGGGATCAGAAATGTCACGCCAAATTTTTAATTTGATTACGAGCAATCAAAATTCGGATGCATCTCAAACCGCCACAAAACGGTTCATTTTTCATTTTGTTTTCTTATAACTGCATTTTTGACTTCATGAAACAATGCTTTTTACGGCAATCTTTTTATCGTCTTAAAAGCCTTAAAAAGGCTATAAAAATTTTTCAAATGAGTTACAATTTCTTCACCAAAGCATCCCTGACATCTTGCCTCACAACACCACTGGGACTATAAAATCCACCTGTCCTTTTGAAAAAGGAAGTCATCATTAAAACTTTATTGGGCGTGTTTATCACATGTAATTGGTGCTATGATTAGATAAAGCACTCACACATGTGTTCCCTGATTGGGTAATTCACCATTTTGTAATTGTTTGCAATGGTCACTTCATTCTTGCATTCTTTTAATTGATGACTTCCATGCTGCCAGGGCTTATTATAAAAACAGGGGTGTGGCTTAATTCACCTGCCTTATTCCTTTATGCCACCTGTCTTCCTAACAGTACAATGAAATCTAGAGCAATTTTTTTGTTTGAAGTTTTGCCTGATTTTCTTCAATGTTCAATGGAGCCAGTTTAGAATTTCAAAAAGCCAAGGTTTTTCGGGGAACAAAGCACACATGAGTCAGCCTATGGCTGTGCTGAGAGGACAGACTATTGCGTGCGCGTGTAGCTGTTCTCAAATAGCCTCGTACTGAGCATGCACTGTTGGAACACCGAACCGGCTCATTCAAACTGGTCATCTCAGGTACAGGCTGCTCTTTTTGATTTGCACTAGCCAACTGATGCCGGTAAGCCCAATGAATACAGTAAGACATCTGCACCAGAAAACATGAGGTCATAGGTTTGGGTCCAACCCGAGCAAGCTTGTGGAATTCCTTTTCCTTCCAAGCTCCTGGAGGACACAGCAACTGAGGCATGGAAACTGGCCATCTGATATCTCCTGGTCAAGTTGACATAACCAAAATGGCACAATTACGGAGGGGCATGCAGGACACTAGTGCTCCCCCCCCCAGCAGAAATCTCCGCCCCCAGGTGCCCCCACCTCATTTGAAATTGTTGAAACGTATACAACCTTTGTAAAAGCCACAGCAAATTTACTTTTAGTGCCCTTTGAAAGAAATGTGTGCATCCCCGGGCCTCCCTCAGAGAGTTGACCCTAACCATGCCACTGTACCACATGCTCATTCCTTCCAGAGAACTGGGATGGATTCTAAAGTGGTCCTGCCTGAAAATTTTTTAATGCGGTAAATAGATTCATCTAAAAATGACGTAGGGAACTTCTTAGCAATAAGTCCTGTGGCATGTGATAAGGTGTGATACAAAAGGTGACTGACCTCCTCTGTACAGTTCGGCACACTGTTCTTCGCCATTGTAGTCATTGGGTTCACCACCAGCCCAGTAATCAAAGTCGACAGGGCTACCATCAGACCAGCTAATGAAACAAAAATTTCAAAAATCAACAAATGAGAAGAAATTGTTCATGGAACAGTTAAGCAGGAAATACTGCAAATATCGGTGAACCAGTTAAAAAGAGGCATTGCTTTATAATTGTTAGCTGGTAAACTGTTTTCACTAGGCAGGATTTTGTATGCTAAGTATGCCTGTATGTTTACGGACAGCTCTTTAAACTGGTCCTCTGCAACTCATTGATACTCATCTGAAGGTCATCTAGCTTGCTACGCCAATCTAGCTAGCAAACAAGAAGGCTTTTTCCTGGAGTATCTAAGTGATGGACAAAGCATCCTGTCCCAACGGAATTTATTCATTCTCCAGTCAGTTATTAGCAAAGGAAGCAAGGGCTTTACAGGAGCTTCCTGGATAGCCGGAATCATCCAGGGGGGTGGTTTGCATTTAGAAATAGCATTCTTCCCAGCGTGCCAGGCGGATTTTGGGAGGCCCTGCTTGACACACTTCTATCGGGCAAGTTCAAACAAATTTTGCTTTGGGCAAAAACAGATAACAAGTCACAATTTCCAACAACAAACACTCACAAAGTTCAACAGGAACCGGCAATCAGGAATCAGTGCTTGACTAAAAGGACGGGCAAAGAATTAGTCACAGGGAATCATGAACCCTCCAGCAGAAAAACTCTCCTTCAAAAAACTGGCAATGCTTTCGTCCGATGGGGTCCCAAAGGACCAAAATTATAACCCTTTTTTGTAAATGCGTACATAATCTGTTTGCTGTCAGCTCCATCTCCCTCCAAAAGCATCTACACTACATGCTCTCAAACACTTCATTTTTTTCTACGTTCTTTGCCAAGTAAAATGCAGTTGGATGGACAAGTTGGGGTTAATTACCACAACGGGAGAGCTACTTTACAGCTCAGATTTCTGCTCTGATTCAAAGCATAGAAAGGATTAGAACTTTTAAAATGCTTACAACTGGACAATTGGCAAATGAAAAATAGCCAGATTTCAAAGTGAAAACAAACGCCAAAGTTTTGAATTGTTGAAATTACTTACTAATATACTCCTTCTATTTCATATTCTCTAATTCCAATCCAGTATGAATCCACATTGGCCAGTTCAACCTGTGTATAAGGTAAATAAATCTGACAATGATGTAAAGCTAGGGGAGTGTGGTAACTAGACCTCATTTTGATTCTTGGATCACATTTTTGAGATGAAGTACATTAACAGAGTCAAGCTAAACCGAGTTGAAAATCTCGTCTATAAAAACCTCAGAAGCTGACACACTCCAAGGAATGGAAAATGAATTGACAGAAGTCTATCAAGAGTCATCCCTTCTTAGGTTAAGTCCAAGGTTATCCCAAATAATTAGTGACAGTTGTTTCTTCATTTTGACATACCAAGTTATTTGTGACCCAATTGGCATATTGACTGGAGAGTGGGCTCCAATGGGCTTGTCATCAGCTTAACCAATACTGCAATGAACTATAGTATTTTTTTGTTTTTGATACACCCATTTGGAAGAGTGATACATCTTACAGCCAACTCAAGCAGTTCAACAGCTGTCACTGACCCAGGATACGACCGCCAAAGATACAGTTTCATTTCCTACATAACCATTGAAAATGTTAACAGGTGTGGACATGGTTTGGGATCTGTTTGAGAGGAGGGACTCTTAAATTATTTTGTGGGAGAAAGGGAATTATAAAGGACCTATTTTGTTTGGGGAAGAATTCAAAGATCTCAGGGATCTGTTTCAAGAAACGCAAAAACAAATTTGAGGAAGTCATCAGAAATTGAAGGAAATTTTTCAACGGAGTCTATTCTGATAATTTCCTACCTTTAAGAGATACCATTGAATCACTTTTTTTGGAGGAAGGCTTGAGTTGGGTTGGGTTGGCTTGGACTGGTTTGGGGTGGGTTGGTTTTAACCTGTTTTTTTGTAACATGGGAGAAAGGAACTCTAGTACAACAATGTGGGGTTTGCACCTGAAGGTTGACAAAGTCCTGTTCATCCATTCCATGGATGGATATCAGGTGGCCACCCTTCTGATTGCACCATTGCTCCGCCCCATCCCAGCTCTTCCTGCCCTCCGTCGGATCAGCGGAGGAGCTGAAGAAGTAGCAGGAATCACCATTCAGGATCCAGGCCTCGTCAGTCGGGCATGGAGGGTCTAGAATGAAACGGATCCACACAGAGGAATATTTGGGCACAAAGTGATACAGACGATACCTTGGCAGCCACTATTAAGTTGTTTGGGACTGGGTTCTTTTCCCTTTGTCTATGGGTGTATACAGAGTGCTTCACTGTGCAGGAATGGCATGCATAGTGTGGACCTCTGCACAAAAGACGTCCACATAATGTAGGGTGTGATTTTGTTGTGTGGAATCACACACATCCACACACACGTCTCTGAAAAACAGCTTCAGATAGAGGAGTTTTGGGGTCAGGGTCATCCATGGCAAAATGAAGAGGAACATTACAGTAAGTCATCATCAAAACCCCAGCTTGAAGGAGTTATCCTAGTGGGAGAAAAAGGAGCATTTTCCCTGAGTTTCCTTACCCACAGGAGAACAAAGGAATGTACGGGTGAATTCTCGAGGATTGGTGTTGTAGCGCACATTAGAAAGAGGGAACTGAGATCTTATGTTATGATGTAACACTGAGCCTGGCATCCTTTTTGGAAACGTAGGTGAAAAGTGCCATGGCTCCTATTGGTATACACTGCGTGAGATTCTTTTCAGTGCCTTCGGATCCCAAAAGAGCTCTGTCGACTTGTGACTCAAGTTTGTTGGGCCATTGGTACAACTTGTGCATTTCTGCATTGAGGTCTTTGTCAAATACAACCACTTCCGCCGAATATAGTTCGGTGTGTCTGTACGAGCTGGATTTGCAGCAACAAAGGATTGGATTTAAGAGGCCAAAGAGGCCTCGAGTTTGAAGCGGAGGTAAATGTTTTGAGATCCCTCTCTGGTCTATTCCAGAAGGCTAAGTCATTCTTGCTGCGACTTTATTTCAGGAAAGGAGGAACTGGAGAAAGTGAGGGTATAGTTCTCTCTCCTCTGAGAGGCCGGATCAGATAACATCCATCAATCGATTTAAGGATGACTTGTCCTTGGATCATTACTCATTAAATTCAATTAAATTTCACTTCCCTTTATCAACCATTTATCTAGCAACTGAAATCTGAATCACTCAGTCTTAACTCAAAAAAATAGTTACCGATACACATGTTTCTTTTCCTGACTCAATTTTATCTTACTGGGCATTGGGAATGTTTCACCATTTCCCCACCCCCCTCCTTTGACCCGTTCCAGCTCAGTAATGAGGATGTTATTGGATTTCCTTCCGACAGGCAACTCGGTTCACCCCATTCTGCCACTGATTCATATCCATCTTATCTCTCCCCCTGGGGGGAAGGTTAAGGGTGCGTTAGTTCCACACAATACCAGGAATGTGCACATCAATGCATCAAAGGGGTAAGAACTGCCTTCCCCAATCCTTACTGCGGCTATTCCAGTGGCACGCTGAGGCTCTGAGATTTACGAGGAAACAAAGAGCCAGGGTGAGTGTCGCTTTCAGAATTTGGAGAGGATGAGGGGTTGATTTTGGAGTAAAATGAGGCCCTCCTATGGGGATCACATGCCCAGTCTAAACTCGGTTAATTTTTGTAATGTCTCGTCAAATACCAAAAGCAATGTTGACTGCATACTCACATTCAGGTGCTGCGGTTGTAAACGGTATCTCACCTGTTAACAAGGATAGAAAAGAATTTCGAATATAATTTATAAATTGGCAAAAATGGCAAGAGAAGAAGAATGTTTGCCTTGCTCCCTAACAGAGCATGAAGAAATTCACAATCATAAAATTGTCAACATCTGATCAGAGTCTAACTGTGGCATCAATGATGCTAATATTAAAGTGAATTTTCTACACTGACCCTGGTGTACTAAAAAGAACAGAGGCTAACAATTTTCGAACAGAATGGAGGTTGTTGGTTAAAGACACACTGGGCATGTGAATTTCTTTCCCCGTGGATTCTTGAGTAGCTTATATGTGATTGAAGGTTACGTTTTTTTCGCTGAAATATTTTTATAACAAGACACTGGGGTAGCGCTTGAAGGTTTGCATGGCGGATCGACAATTAGTTAAGGATTTTTGCGGTTACACCATGTACAATATTCTCTTTTTTTATGAGTATGTGTGGTTCTGAGAAGAACACTGGGGAACAAATTGGCAGCATGCACATCCTACCAAAGACGGGAGTTTCAAATGCATTCCCTGCATTTCCAGATAAAACGTGACTTGTCCTTCCTCCTGATGTTGTGATTGTTGCAGGTGACTTTGTGGTCACGGACAATGTGGTTGGTAACCAGTCTGTGCCCAATACTGCAGTCACACTGTCATTGGCTGGTGTGCTTATCGTTGGGTCAGTTGTGTTGTCATTCCCGCTATCGGTGAGTTTGGGTGTGGTGGCCCTGACCGATTGTCCCACAACGGGCAGAATTTGGAGGCATACCCCCACTACGACGATCAGCCAGCTACTTATCACAGAGAGAGAGGATAACTTCCACGTTACACGATGCCATCTGAGCCGGCACGTGTGAATGTCTTGTTTGCCAGCCATATTTTCTTGCAGTTTTCACTACCTCCTTAAAACTGTATAATTTGATCCACTCGTTGTGAGGATCCAATGGGATGTGACTTCCCCTATGTCCAACAATTGTTCATTCTGCTCTTCTGCAGAAGTATTTTCTTTTTCTGGCCTCTATCCGAGTTCAGCTATCTCTCAAAACAATTTTGATGAATACGACTTCCAAACTTCTGCATTTCTTGCATGCTATCGTCCTTTGGATGGTGTTTGGATCACGTTCCTTCTGACACTATCGAACTCCACGTACATGCAGTTTGATATAAGCCAGCCGCTCTAAAATCTCCCCCCAAAATCTTGCCACAGATGACTTCCAATATTGAAAAACTTGAGGCGTCAACTGAAGACGGGCACTGGATCATCAATCACTGCACTTCTCGTTGACAACTTCTTGTCGAGCGTAACTTCTGTTTCCTTAAAAAGAGCCGACTCTGTTGATTAAGAGACTGCTTCACGGACCTAGCGACTCAGCTTGTCCATGGCCACCATGTCAAGCGTTATCATGTAAGACACAACAGCTTCTGCTGACAGAGCTTCATTGAAGCTGTGTGCAGGTGGTTTATCCCAAAGCTCTTTACATAGTATCTAGTCACTGCCGTAAGCTATGCCCATCAATCACTCCATTTGTGAGCGAACATCAAAAAAAATGGGACATCCCAGTCCCAGGCACCCTTCGCAGAACAGTCATTTTTTCTGCAAACTTCTCACAAGTTGCAGGCCACCAGTCCCCAGATGATTTGTCCGAGATGTCACAAGTTTACGTAGCCATGTCAAAACTTGATGACTTAATCCTATGGGGACATCTCCAGATGAGACCAAGTTGCTGGTGAAACAAAAGCTAAATGCCTCCAAACTCAACGATGCGATAAAGTTTGAAGGTGGAATCAAGATCGCATGCAGAAAACATGCAATTGTATCTACAGGTGGCTCAACATCATTATCTCCAGCAGTGGAAAGACTTTTTCTTTTAATCTCCACAGCAAATCACGGCGGTTGGAACGGCGGGTTTTCTGCCACGATATCGGAGGGCGTAAGGAGAGGGAGAGGGGACAGTGATTTTTTGGACAGCTAGGGGACAAGAAGCTGCACCGTGATTGTACGTCCTGTGGACCTAACGAGGCACATCCGCCAGGACGACGACAGGACAGGATCTGGCAGTGACTCGCCGCAGCACCCGCCAATGCACGGGGCACCGACTCTCAAAGTTGGGCCAACCCCTTGTATCAATCATGGGCCGTGAATCATCCCTCTTCAATGACAGGTCAACGAGTACATAAAGAAAGGAGGGCAATTGAAGCTGAACATGTGATAATTTGGTACTGTACAAAGCTTACTCTAAGGGCAAAACCCTTAATCAAACTTAACATCTCCCGGCCCAAGAGTACATCTTGTAAAACGCTCACTGTCACCTTGTTTTTTTCCTGGAAGGCTTAATAGGAAAAGTAACAACTAATTAAGAGGACACCAGTGTGTCAGTTAATTCTTTTCAATGAAAAAAAACTTTGTCTCTCGCGTGTAAATTTCAAAGTTGTTATCCTGTTCTATTTAGATGAAATCTGTGAAGGACCCATAGGGCTAAGTCACTACTAACACTGAGAAAAGATCTGTCAAAAGTTGGAGGCCCTTCTTCGCCAGTTAAATGATTCATCTCGAAGAATCTGTGTTTCGGAATTGGTGCATCGCATTAGAGTAGGCATGACGTTACTCCAAATATATCCAAATGATGTCTTGGAGCAGTGCCAGGGGAAATCATTTGCTACTTTAGGGTGCTGCAACTCCAATGCATGTTGTGCACCTACAGTCAGGTGCATACGTCTCGTAGACAGATGGTGTAGACTTGTACACATTCCACTGAAAATTTGTCATGAGAACCCTGTCACATGGACATGAAAACCAGTTCACATACCACCAGCTTTTTTAAGCAAAGCCGATGGATTAGCCCTGATCTAACTGAAAATTATACATTCTGCCCAAAAGTATTACAATACCTCTAAGTCTGATTTATGTTTGACGGGGTACCCACATTTTAGTGAAAAGTCCCCTGAACTGGTGAAAAGCACTGACTCTAGACTCCAGGCAGTAATTCTAGATGGGCGCTGTGGGACCTGTTCAAGACAGCAGCGGCAATTAATTCGTGTTGGAAGTGTAGGGCACGATAACTTTAAAACTGAATATGTATCTTCATGACAGCAATGCACTTTCTCTTCAGCACTCATATAAAAAAAAGGGATTGACTGTAGGCTGCCAGCAGTGGGCATTTTGAAGTTTTTCCCACACAGGCAGAACAACTGCAATGAGTGGGTAATATTCTCAAATGGAACAAAATTTGTGAGAACCGCTCACCATAAGGCCGCATGCAGATGAAAGGCTTGTGCACAGAGCAATCAATGTCGCCCCACTTCTGATTGGCTTGGATCACCACGCAGTCTTCACCATCTTGACCGACATTATTTGGTGCACCATTCTCCCAAAGAGACCTGGAGGTTGACGTGATAGTATTCATTGCAGAAAATTTGCGTCAAATGTTGGAACTTTTCCATCTGAACACCACACCATAGCTCAAAGTTAAAAACCAAGCAAGGTAATTATCAAGATGTCTTCAATGTTTCCTTGGGGGTAATAATGACAGTCCAACATCAATGAACTCTGTGTGCGCAACAAGAAATTCACTTGGACAGCCCTTGGAGAAAGTGCTTAAAATGAAACTGTCCTGTCTGAAAGCAACCAATGCTTACGCTAGAGGGGAGCCAGCGTTGAGAGGGGTACCGTCCACCCAAAAGAAATTTCCTTCCAGGTCGGTATCATGAAGTCCTATCCAGTGCATCTTACCACCAGAATACACATAACTAGTCAGCCATGTCTGATATAAACCGAACAAAAAATTAATTACAACCATAAAAATAACCAAAAATGTGGACTCTTGAGTACAATTTTGTGGTCTGTGGTGTCCCAAAAACCTTCAAGATGTCTGGTAACTCAAGTGAAAAGGCCAAAGTGAAGGTTTTGTGCACATTCAAATGAAAACTTGAAACAAGAGCTGTAGTTTTGGTGGGAACTGTACATTCTCTCCAGTGTCCGCCTAACTTTTTTTTCACCAGTTTCCCTGATGGTTTTTCAAATTTACCGAAGCTTTCAACGACATCCCTGGAATTTCTTGCCATTAGATTCATCCATCACCATTTAGGTTTGGTTCATGAAAAGATCCAGATTGTGTGAATTTTGGCCACTCGTGCCTGATTGGATTGACTATTTTTTGTTTTGATCTGGTGGACATTTCTTACGTTCATCTCCACACTGGTAATAACAACCAGGTCAGCTTGGCTGGCCTGGCAGTCGGCCCTAGCATTGTTCCAATTGACCGGGCTGGCCGTCTTGAAGATGAAACAATCGCCTTGGTAAGCAGTCCATCCAGTTGAACAAACTGACACTGTGAAAGAAAAAGACAAACTGTAATAAAATGAAACAAGAACAAACCTACAAACATGCGCAATGCAGGAAGCACACAAACTCATGTGATCTTGTCTAAAAGTATACTACTGATAATAATAAATTATTATTTATAAAGCGCTTTCAACAGGTGTTTCTGAGCACTATCAAATTTTGAATTACTGTGTCTTAAGCTGAGTCTGGAATGTGTCTATTGTAGATGAGGCTTGAATATGCAGTGGGAGCCGATTGCAGAGAGTAGGTGCAGCGACAGCAAATGCCTGCTGACCATAACGGGTGTTGGTGCACGGGCCTTGAGAGAGATGTAAATGTGAAGTGGAATGAGATTGGAGGCCGATGGATGAGGTTGAGACCTTTGGCCTGATGAGATCCTTGAGGTATGCTGGTGCAAGTCCATTTCTGATTTTATATGCGAAAAGAAGAATTTTGAATTGAATACACTGAGGAATGGGAAGCCAGTGCAACGACTGCGGTATGGGTGTGATATGTTCACTGCGCTTTGCTCTGACGACCATTTCATCTCTTCACACTTGAGGTGAAAAGGTGAAATCTCCTCCTTGCTGGAACCAGAGATGGCATGCTTTAGCTACGACAGGTCTTTGCAGGGAACTCAACTCGTGCACATACTGTCTTACGGTTCGGCATGGGACGAGCTGAGCACAGAAAACCAATTTCTGTCAAAAAGTACAGTCTACCTGTGTGCACCAGCTGCCAGCCTGAAACGATTCTAATCTTCTTTCCCAGCGCGGGGGTGCTTCAAGTCGGGGTGGATGAAAAATGACATTGGTGACCAAACGAGCATCAACCCATTTACTGTCAGAAAGCTCACCTCCCATTTTTTGGCAGATGAAGGCTCTTCTGTACGAGCAGCGGTTATCCTCCCACTTCCCATTCATTTTGATTACGCCGCAGTCTTCCCCATCCGAGAAGTCATCGGGGGCATTGCCTGCCCACAAAGAACTGAAGAAGATAAAGAAAAGTAGAAATAGCCTGAGCACTATCTTGGATATCAGGACGTAAGTTCAATTTATTTCAACAATGTACTGCACTAGGTCTTGACGGGCAAGATATCCTTGTAAGACGTTCCCAGACCAAATTTGTATTTTAAAGCTGCCCTTACGCAAGGCTGGGGTCGAGCTGGGATCCATCCGTCCATGTGAAGCGGCCTTCGTTACTCAGATCGTGAAGGCCAATGTAGTGACCATTTCCAGCCTCTGAGACATACTTTCCGGCCCAGGCCTGGCGAGCAAAAATGTTCAAGCAAAGATTAGAATTTTTACACAATTTTGAGGGAAACTTTGAAATTCAAAACCTCTTTCTTTCCTTCTTTCTTTTTAGAGCATTCAGTTCGAAAAAAAATGCATAGTTCCCAAAATGCTCAATGTTAAAGACAGTGGCAGGATGATTTCCATCGGCGCTTACGTTGGTCTCCACGCTGGCAATCTTGGCCAGGTCACCCTGGTAGCTTCGGCAGGTCTCTCTGGCCTCGTTCCACGGCTGCGTCTCCGTCATGAATCGGAAACACCGGCCCTGGTGCAGCTTCCACCCATCCGGGCACAAGACTTCAAAGATGGGGAAAAGGAGGGGGGAGAAGAGCTGTTAGATTCACAGAGATGCACCTTAACTATTGTGTTAGCAAACACACTGCAAGATTATTTGGTTGTGGGATGCAGTGGAGTAACTGGGGTACATTTTGCAGGGGGGGAGGGGGAACTCATGTTCAGACTATCGCCAGATTTTTTCCCCCCAATTTCTGAACAGAGGGGCAGGTGGGGTACAAGCTGGGGAGGGAATCCACTGGTGGGATACCCAGGGACCAAGACACGTTTAATTATGTTACACCCAAGGTTCAAGTAACTTAAAAGGTTGGTCAAAGATTGTGTTACCATCTCCTTAATCCTCATACTGTGGTTTGTTATCAAGGGGAAAATGTGGTTGGTAGGAGGCCCTTTAAAATGTGGCAGGTACTGAACCCTGTAGACCAAGGCATTAATCAACTATCAACAGATATGCACAATATGTGTACATGAAACTATTTTTATCTCTAAAGGATACGGGCTAAGTTAAACTACAACCAAGGTAATTGGCAAGAAACAGAAATTCCATGCTTTGTACACAATTATAAATTCTTAATGGCTCACACCAAAAGTCAAAAAAAAGGAAATGAGCTGATCCAAGGAAACGTTGCATACTAGGACTAAGTTGGGAAGTTATTTTAACACAAAGACCAATTACGTCTTCTGCTGTTTCTAATTCTGTGCAGGTGCTTGGTAAAGTCTCATGTTGGTGTATCAAGCCCAGGGGTAGGTCGAGGTGGGATGACTCACCAATGGGCCTTTGGCAGATATGCGCCTTGTTGTAGGTGCAGGTGTCGTCGTTCCACCGGCCGTTGGTTCTCAGCACGGTGCAGTCTTCACCCACGTTGCCGTAGTTATCCGGCTGACCACTGTCCCAAAAATTCCTGCCAGAAAAAAAGAGACTAGAAACCTTTCATCCCTGAAGGATGTGCCCTTTGCCGAAAGAGCACCAGGCAAAGATAATCTATACACCCATATTGTATTGGTTTACGTTAAGACATTAGTGGGAAAAAAAAAACAGCTCTCCCAAACTGAACTCACTCAAGAACTGGGTCTAGCGGCGTGCCATCGACCCATTCAAATTTGCCTTCATCGGTCAGATCATGCAAGCCAATCCAGTGATCCATACCAGTAGATGCAATATTGGTAGTGAGCCATGCCTAGAAAAGGGAAAGAAGAGGAATTGATTTAATTACTTATTTATTTATAAAACAATATCAAGAAAGACTGTGCATGGTTTAACAACAACGGTGGTCGATTTTTAGACAGGAACAGTGCCCAGACAGTAGGTCAAGAGTTTGATCTGACCATATATGACCAAATCCCACAAAATGTGTCTTAATGGCATTTCATTTTTTGTCAGTAGTTTTGTTGAAGTTTGCAGTAGAGAAAGCAAAATGCACCCTTTATTTTAATGTGTCGCTCAGTTTGGCTTTCCGACAAAAACGGCATATGTTTTACATTGTGTAAGATTCTTTGAATAGGTCTCTATCTCAAAAGGTGGAACTGATGAATGGTGCTTCATTTGCTGGGTTGTGTCACAAATTTGGGGTCCCTGTCTTACGTTCAGGCTGGCGCTGTAGATGGTGACCAGGTCGGCTTCATCGTCCAGGCAAGCAGCTCTGGCGTCCCCGTGGCTCAGCATCTGGGAGCGGAAGGAGTAGCACTGATCTTCGTACTGTGTCCAGCCGTCCGAGCAGCCCAGCACTGGAAATGGGGAAGAGCCAAGATGAGAAACATTGGGTGGCAGAATTTGATGCCCCTGTGAATGATGGTGGCACAAATGGACGAGAAATTCTGGCAGGGAGGCAACTGGTTTACAGAGAATTTAACTGGAGGAAAATAATGAACCCTCGGCTTGTATATAGGTTGTTTTAGATGAAGGCACCCAGGTCGGGGGAGGAGGGTGCGTAGACATCCAATAGGGATTACACTCCAAACCCCTCAACTTCCACCTTTGGCTATATTGAGTTTACATGAAAGTGACCCCCTGTACTGACCGACGAGGTACAAAGGTTTGCAGATTCTACTCCTAAGTAGAGGAATTTCATAAGTAGAAAAATTGCCATCGAGAACTGTCTGTTTCACCTCGAGATGTCTTGCAGACCCAGCCTCGCCGGTCCTCGCAGTTCTGGTCGTTCCAGCCGGTGCCGCTGAAGAACATCTCGGCGCAGTCCTCGCCGGCTTCAAAGGCATCGTTGGGCTCACCGTCGTTCCAGTTGGTGTACTGGAGGACAGAGCCGTCGGTCCACTCGAAACCTTTGGGACAGAAAGAGAAACAAAATGGGACCTTTCAATATAAAAATAAGGCTAAAAGACCTCATGCACAGGCATCATGCACTCCAATTTTACAGCTTTTAAAAATATACACGTCAATAAATGTACAAAAGCTTACTCTCGTATGTACCACAAAAATTATGGAAGTGGATGCAATAATTATACAGGGAGTTTTAATCAACAAACCTATTTACAAAAGCCTTCATTTTGTGCATTAACCTGGTTCATTGACTGTGTTTTCAAGTCAAAATCACAATGAAGAGTTGTACAATTTCTTACCTCCCTCATTTTGGGTATCATGGAGACCAATCCAGAAAGTATCTTGGTTGCTGGTGAAGAAGGAAGAACGGTACCATGGAAATGACTTGAAAAGATATGCAATGGGTGTTTGGCTTGCTATCGTGCATTGTGCAGGGGGCGGACAGTTGGAGTCAGCATCACACAATTACATTCACGCAACTACCACAACCGCCTTGGACCCAAAACCGTAGGCTAGTGTTGCTGACTTGTATAACGATCTCTTCACGCACCATACATCTGAGATTCCACTCCCCCTCCTTCCCCAACCCACAAACCTGGCTGTCACGTGCCCCATCTTTTAAACACTTTACATGCATGTAGAGACACTCATTATCAGTACCGCTGTGAAGTTTCAGTCCAATTCAAGATATGGTTGTTTTGTTATGGTCACTTGAAGTTCACAGCCTCATGTGAGTTGGCCTACATGCACTGAAAACGTCAATGGAGTGACGTCACGGTTTTGTTTTTCCTTGACCGTCGGTACAATAGTAACATAATTAACAATTTGTTAAAAATACCACGTAGCTACTAGAACACCCAATAATAATACACGCTACTCAATACTAAATAAAAATACAACCCTATTTAAAAGCCATGAGACGAATGTCCATTATGGAGGAATTGGAGGTGAAATCGAAAACCAACCAACAGGTGATATTCTGCAAACTTTGGCTGCCCATACAACTTGTAGGCAAAATGAGAGGGGCCTACACGTTTTTTTGATGGACTTGTATCAGAAAAATGGGCATTGTATGAGAATGACATCGGTTCAAAATTACTGCTCATTATATGAAAAAAAATTCAATTGAGGTATTTTGGAAAAATTTGTCAGGAAGGGGAAAATTCTGCCCTCCCCCAGGTCTTTAAGACTTGGAGGGTACATTGAGTCCCAATGAGATGGTAAACTCACTAGATTCCTGCATTCTTGACAAAGTGCACTTCTTCTTCTGTGCGGTGGAAGCTGGCCAGGTGAGCTCCCACGCTATTGCAGTAGGCCTCGGCATCCCAGAAAGATTTCTTGTCCACTGGATCGTACGCCTATGATGAAAACGACAACATGATCTGAAGGGTAAATGCAGATTTATCTCACCCCCCATGGCCATACAAGATTTCTTACTCTTGGGGGGGATGTGAGGAGAATGTGGCCCGATGGTAAGGGCTTGAGATTCACAATCAAAGGGTGAGGGTTCGAATCCCGCTGCTAGCTACATGTCACATCCTCGGGAAAGCCACTTTATCATAACTTGTTTCCCTCCAACCAGGAATGTTAATGGGTACCGACATTAGCTTGGGAGAAGCCTGCAACTGACTGGCTTCCTATCCACAGAGAACAGAACTATTCTAAGTTGTTTCACTATAAGAAAATCTCAGATACACATCCATTATTGTGACGAATGCCATTTACACCATACAAAGCAGTCAAATACTACAGATAAAACCACAAAATAAAAACAACAAAATCAGAGACAAAACAACTCAGCCAGTTAGCAAACAAGTGAATAAACAAACTTCACAACAACCACACAGGGAGAAAACAATTTAAAGTGATCACCTTGAAACAGTTGGACCCCCAGCCAATCCAGTTCACAGGACAGCCTTCGTTGGTAGGTGAGGTCGGCACAGGTGGGTCTGTTAACACGGGGGCAGGGGTGTATCCCGCGCGCAAGACCTCGCAGATGTAGTTGTGGCCGGAGTCGCAGGGGATGACATTCCAGAGACCGGCAGCACTGCCGGATGTGACTGCCACACAGCTTCCCCTTGAGTCATCTAAAAAAGTTGGCCGACGTGAGAAAAACAGAACTTTGCTTACAATGAATACTGAGCTGAAACAAACATCTGCTCTCTCTGTATCATCCTTAGTATCTAGCACGCTTTTCGTTTGTACATAACCGCCTAGTTTTGAAAGTTACTTTCAAGTGGAAAGAGCATCCACAGAGTAATAACTTAAATCTTACTTTTTCATGACATTACAATTCAGATTATATCCTTTTCTTCAGGGCTCTAAAAAGGTCAAAAAGCTTCATTTTTAAACAAGCAGGGAATGACGACTCCTTCAAATAGCTTACCGACTGGAGTAATCTGACGAACTCACAATATATGGACTTGACATTTTGATCCTGGCTGAATCTTTCTCAAAAAGTAAAATTGCATTTGAGGAAGATCCAGCAAGAAGCAAGATTTCAAGCTCTCAAGATTTTCGAATGAACCTTTTGGGATGTTCAATGATTGTCACATTTCACTCAGTGTTCAAAACAGCAGACGTATCTCTTACCCGGCTGTCCCCTGTCCCAGTGGGTGTAGGTGATTGGTGCTCCGTTGGCCCACTGGTACACGCCCTTGGTGGTCCCCTCATTCATGCCTATCCAGAACATCTGGCCGTTTTGAAGGCCCAGTTGGCTGGACATGAAGGACTGCTCAATTCTGTTGGGGGGAGGGGTTGAAAGAAAACAGCTCAGGTGACTAGGAACAATTTGCAAACTACAGGAGTTCCTCAGTAGAAATTATCGCTAACCAAATTTTTGCGCTAAGCAAAGATCGGTTTAGACATCAATCAATACCTCTAGAGAGACATTCCACATATCTATGACTGGTATATTAGCTGTATATCATAATTTGACAAGTTTTCTTAGTTACTTATAATATCCAAAAGTACTGTTTTCATTAGAAAAGAGTGCTTTGGGTCCTGGTTTTCCATTGAAAGAATGCTCTTTGGGTTGACCACATACCTGTCATTGACAACGATCAGATGGCCGCCCAGGGACTCACAGTCAGACTTGGCCTGGTCCCAGGACATCTCTGGGGTACCTTCGATCTTGTAACAGGACGACTCAAAGGCGACCCAACCCTGTAGTGTAGAAACCAACGGAATACTCACAAATGTGAGGTTCCTGCAATGCTGAGTGAGGGGGGGGGTTCAGGGTTCAATTCCTGTTCCAGTTAATCTCAACACATTAAGTACTTCTCTATCTCCTCCGGGGATCTCCATAAAGTACATATGCAAGGAAGGATAGGGGGTGCTAATACTGAGTAAATGCTGTGAAAAGGGGGATGTCACAAGAGCCCGCTAATAAATGAACTATCACGAAATTGATGTACTTTCTCGCATTCAATCTATCGCGATGAGCTTTGACACATCAAACAGCATTATAACATGGTACCTTTCACCACACAATTTAAATCTTACGAGTGCCACCGCAATCAGTGTCTTAAGTCACGAAGAAACACAGATGGCGCCTCATATAAGCGGTTAAAAAGTAGTGTAGCTGGAGTCAGCTTTCAAGGGAGAGCAGTTGAAGGTTTAATTTGCGACAGGGAACCCTCGGTGGGTTTGGTCATAGATTCAGACGATCAAATGCTCTCCAACTTCATGAGTGCGCGCCTTAAACAGGGGGATAGGGGTGCACTCCACTCCAAGGAAAACATTCCAGTAAGGGTGAATTGCCTTGCAATGCATGGGCAAAACTGATGAACGTACCATGTCGCAGCCGCTTGGGGTGAGGGGGAATTGGGTGGGTCCCAGGTTCTGCTTCATCTGCTTGCAGATGTAATGGTTGCGATCCTCGCAATCCTGGTCGTTCCATCGGCCCTGAATCAAGAGAGAGTTGTTCACACAGACGAGTGGTTAGCAAGCAGCACAATTTTACAGATTGTGGGACAAAATATGGAACGTGGCATGTCTCCGGCAGTGTTGGAGTGCACGAGTGACAAGCTCCGTCCAAAAAGTTGTGGTTGCGGAATACGGAAGCAACTGGCTTATGGCTTCAGCTGCAGCTTGTGAGCACATGAGATTTTTACTGGCTAAAGTTCAATTCAGACGACGCCATGTTCTCCAGTGACCCTTGTTGCCATACTTACTAAATGTTTTATTTGGCCAGAATTTTATGGCACGAAGTAGAGACCAAAAATGTTGAAAACTTCAAATTAAAAAAAAAAGGAATTCCTGCAAAACAAGAGAAAAGCAGGTGGACACAAGCACAAGCAGCCGTCCAACAGAAAATACGAAACACCTTGGAAAGACTACACATAGGCCAAGATGTAAGCTACAAGATTCAGCTCTTATGCTGGTGGCAGTTTGCCTTCGTGTAACATACCGAAGTGTAGACCTCCACGCAGTCTTCGTTCTTGCCTTCGTGATTGTTGGGTTCGTTGACTTCCCAGTTGGTAAAGGTCACAGGGGAGCGGTCACTCCATTCGTAGGTCAGGAATGTGGCCGTGTCGCTCATGCCGCTCCACACTTGCCCGGTCAGTCCATCTGGCGTGGAGAGAGAAAGAAATGAACCTCGCTCAAAAAATTCTACTTGGAGATGTGTAAACCGTTAATACCTGAATAGGATACTGAATGGCCACAGTGCTGAGCTTCTGTGAAAGAATTGTCTATGCTCCAGTAATTCTGAGCTGTAAAAGTTCACCACAGACAATGTAAGCTGACTTTGAAAGAGAAAGCTGAATAATATCCGAAACAGAAATTTGAAACACACCAACAAGCCTTTTGTCTGCAATATTTCTGTGAAAGCTAAGGTTCTTCAGAAGCTATGATCCCTATGAAGAAACTAAATAGAACTGTTTAGCTACGTTGTAGTGGAGACCTCTTCAGACCATCACAAGACCAACTCCAGACCTGAAGTCCTGCAAGTTACCAACTTTTCAGATGAACTGCAACAAAAGCATTTCTTTGTCACTGTTCACCCTATTACTTGTGACTGGTGCTGCTGGTCTTGTGATTACAACACTGCTTGTTAGCTTACTCCATGTAGCCAAGAAAATTGAAATTTTGAAAGGAAGCAATTTTGTGAGTAATCTCCACAACTCTTTTTTTTATCTCCATCAAACTTTGAAAAAGAAAACCTATGTCCTAAACAAACATGGTTTCCTCACAGAAATTGTAACAGAACTCCCAAAAAGTCTAAGTCTAGTCTAGTCTAAATCTAAATTGTTAAGTTTGTACAAATGAAGCTGTACTTTGCTGCATGACGGACACGATGAAGTCATTCTCGTTCATATCATGGATGGAGATCAGATCAGCTCCCTTGGTCCTGCAGTCTTGCAGTGCCTCCTGCCAAGTTCCATCCCCAGGCTGGGCCTGGTAACAGTAGTCGCCGTAGCCTGACCAGCCCTCTGGACAACGATAACCGGGTGGGAGGGTCGCAGCCGGGGTGGGCGGGGCAACTCCTTGAACTGTGGATCCCCCGCCAAAAAAGCGAATTAGACAGTGTTGATCAAGGGGCAGATTGAGCATTTCGTAGGCGCTAGGACACAAGTGTTCAATAGGCCTACCCTGCTCCATATCATCACTAATCTCCTAGCAACGGTAAGCAATGCTGCCTTGCATTTCATGTTTACACAAAGCCAAGCCATGAAGTGGCCGCTACAAAGGTTTCTGCAGTGAAATTTTGGAGAAAGAAGTTAAAACTTTCCACAGCTTTGCTAAAGTCGGCTAGATGTGTTTATTTCAGAGCGTGAAATTCTTACAGTCAGACATCTGCCATTTTCTGACCACTTTTGGTTTTCCCATCGCTTTTGGTACATGTCCAACCAAAAGCACAAATGGTCAGACAAAATATCTGAAGGCAATGTTGAGTAAAGGCAATGTTAAAGTAAAATATGCTGGGTGTTTTACTATGGTTTTTGTGCTTATGACATTTAAACCATGAGAGTGTGATCTTGTCCCATCAAAAGCCAGTCACCGCAGAATGAAATTGATCAATATGTGAATCTTACACTTGAATTGTTACAGAAAAGCAAAAACATTAATGAAACTTGAATGATTAAACCTCTACAATTTGGGGGATTCTGAGCAATTCTGAAATCTGTGGATCAATCACGACCCCAAGGGAGATACCGAGGCTCAGCAAGGGCCATGGGTGTTGCCAAGATTTTTTCCAGAAGGGTGCCAAGCAATCATTCAGCAATTCAGCAATCTGCCAAGTTATTAACCATGAAAGATGGTCAGGGGAAATTTCGAAGTACTATCAAGCAAACTGGTGATTATCATTCCTTTTTATTCCTTTTTTCTCATTTCTTTTGTTCTTTTCTTTCCTCTCTTTTTTGTCCATTTTTTTTGGGGGGGGGAGGCAAGTTCTTCCCCATCCCTGTGACACCAGTGGAAAAGGGGCCAACTGACCGATCTGGTAGTAGTCTATCCCAATGGCTGTCTCCAGCTGGCCGACATTGTCCCTGTCCGTGTCACTCAGCATGCAGTCCCGGCTAGTCCTGTCGTAGTTGAAGGAGCGGCAGTCGAAGGACGTCTCCATGACGCAGCGGTGGGCGCACTGCTCCGGGTAGACATTTCTCAGCACCAAGATGTCTGAGTTGGCCAGGTACGCGTTAGGGTAGACGGTGAAGTGGGAGACTAAGTAGCCTGAACACAAGAGGAAAAAACAAAAAACATATTTGGCAACAGGTTCGGTTTGGTATGACTCCCTGTACAATGTACAATTTTCTCGATAATAGTTTCAGTAAAGGAGAGCGGCTCAAGCAATTCTTCGAATACTACAAGAGAGGAATATGAGCACCATTTCTTACCGTTTTTCTTGCACACATAGCCTTGCGTTTGAGCACATTCAATGTCGTTCCATCGACCATTGTTGGTATACAGTTCACCACAGTTCTCACCATTACCTTGATCATTGGGTTCTCCTATCAATTCGAAAAAAAATGTACATTTTTGGTAATCAACTGGAATCATGAAGATTAACAGAGGCTTTGAATGGTAGCCATCTTGCAGGGCACTTCTTTTGTTCCACAGGGAAACCTCATTCTTGCATACCCTGTGGAACAAAAGCACTGGCCTGCAAGATGGCAGCCATGAAAACCCTCTATACTCATGCATATTAGG
This sequence comes from Acanthaster planci, assembly GCF_001949145.1. The sequence continues at coordinate 2,756,018 of NW_019091356.1, read as the reverse complement.
AATTCACCCACAGTTTAAAATGAAGGTAGTGGCTTTACCCGCATTCCAATTCAGGAATTTAAATGGTGACCCGTCACTCCAAACCCATCCGCCATTTGTAGAGATGTCATTGGCTCCAATCCACACGTGCGGTTCTCTCTCAGTTGCCATGCGGCCTGGATTAACAAAAACAAGACATAGCTCGAGGTGACAATTGTTGCTGGATCCAGGATGTAGTTCAATTTTAGAAATGGTTTACGGACCCAATTTCTATTAGAAAGGGTGCTTGAAAAACTTGTAGAGGGTGGGTCTAATTTCTAGAGCCCTGTTTTCAGAAATTGGCTGCATATTTTGCAAATCATTTGAGGAATGGGAGATCTTGCTCTTAGAAGTCAAAGAAACTTACGGGGAAATTGTGTACACCAAAATAAAACAGAGATGTACCGGGCTAAAACTGCACATTACAAAGCCCCTTCCAGCATTGAAAAACTTCCTAGTAGAAGAGGTTTTCAAAGTTTCTTTAAAGGGACAAGAAATTTTACATGTGGCATAATTAGAAACTCAATTAGGCTAACATGTCAGAAATTAAACCAATATGACACTGCTTCAATGTAGTTCTATGAATAAAAGATGCAGATGCTACTACCAACGACTATTCCTGTTGCAAAATTGTATATCAAGGACTTTATGGTACCATTGAGGTAAGTCTGTTCCGCAGCACTGACAATACTGATGAGATCACCACCTCCCAGCATGCACTGCTCTCTGGCATCAGCCCATGTTCTGTAGTCCGAGGGGGCAAACCAGTAGCACTGCTCTGTGGTTGCATCAAATTCCCAACCTAGCCCGCACCGTGCATCAAAAGTTGCTATGTGAAGACAAGGTAACATATCTTACACTCTCCTTCATAATTTTGGTATAAAAGAGACAAAGTTAGTCCTGTAAGAGGCACTTTTGATGTCGAAAATTCACTTCAAAAATGAACATGAAAGGTTGGTATTACAAACTCTCCAATGGCACTCACTTGAGGTATGTATCAACAAGACAATACCTTAAGTAAACTAGTTTATAAGTTGGGGAGTACGAACAATTCAATAACTGTTTGGTTTCAGAAATAGGAGACATGAGATCCTAAAAAATATGACAAAAAATGTTCTGTAAATATTGTTATTCAACTCCTAACTTTAAACCTCCTTTTTCTCTCTTGGGGGCATTAAAAAGCAAACTATCACAGCAGGAGCCAAAGATTTCTTCTTTTCTGACAACATACAAGCAATTAACCTGTCCCAAGCTCTCCCCAGAATGGTTGAACAAGCGAGTTAGTGATCTACAAGACAATGAAACTTTTTCCTTCTTTTTTTCTACTACTTACGTGTTGGATTTGGCACAGGGGTGGATGCAACGCCCGCATCTGTGGGAGAAAAAGCAAACCATAGAGAGAAGATCATTCCAACACAGACGCTTGAATCTGTGAATCTTGAAATCTGGATTTCTCTCAGAATAAATTTATTTGTGAGTTGGTATCACATGGTATTATCACATTTTGATTTCTGTAAAAATCTTGCAAGTCATAGTCATGTCAGTCTAAAAATTGGTTTTAAGTAGATTTTCACTCACAAAGGTTGCAGAACTGGAACTCCCCCGCGTGCCCGAAGCCAGTGGAGTAGCCCACATACTTGACGTCCAGAGGTGAGGGGTCGGTCCAGGACATAAAAGCGTCCGCTTGGCCCTCCTTTCCAACATCCAGCTGCCCTGTGCTCATGTCGTAGTTGACCCAGAACCCCCGGAACTCGTTGGCGCTCAGAAAATTGGGCGTGCTGACGTATACCAGATTTTGGCACTGCGAGCAGCGCCGAATGGCCGAATGGGTGTTGCCCCAACCGCAGATGACGATCTCGTACATGGCAGGCTGGTTACTGCTGGTCGCACTCAGGCCGATATGGACGTCACTGCCGGCCTTCACTTTGAATTCCACCCTCTCCACGTTGGCCTGGGACGGGTGGTAACGGTAACTGTAGTTGTCGTCCGTGGAGGTAGTGTCCAAAATTTCGCACGCTGAAACGACAGGCAATTTCACTTTTCAACAGCTATCACTTTCTGTAATGTTTAGGGCAATATTTGTTTCTATATCCAACTTTCAATCATTGATCCCAAGACTAATTAGCTTTTATCCATTAGGCAGGATTTTGTGTTAGTAAACCAAACTTTCAATTAAGGATCACGATCCGGATCTCCAAAAAAAAAAAACGACAGGCCCCAGGTAGGTAATTTCCCTGGAGGGCTTCTTGTTGGTCTGGTTAGGACATTTTCCTGGTGACCTGGAGGTCACTGGGCAATGTAGTCCCATCCTGATAAATTTTTCAACCTGTATTTAAACTGTAAAACTGTTTTTAAACTGTAAATCATGTGCAATTCAGCTTACCAGCTGCGAATCATGATTTAAATAAACCACTATAAATAAAAAATAGTAAAACTTTCATTTTTTTGAATACACAAGATGTCAGACCGTATGATCATCAGTGCCAAGGGATGTAAGGGAGCTAATTCAAAAGTTCACAAGCTTTAGTGGGACTCGAACCTGTGGCCTACTGCTAACTAAGCCGATGCCACAGCACTCAACCCATGAGCTTGCACTCGGGCTAGATGGCTCAGCTGGACACAACTCATCAGTGCCAGGTTTCAAGTTCAAGATGGAAGACATAATGTGAGAGACGTTGGGTACAAGACTACAACAGTTTACTCACAGTACCCTTTCAAGCTAACTAATACCTAGCCACAATCTGAAGTTTTACTTAGCAATACCATGGGGCACATTTATGGTGAAATCAAGAGTACTTCATCTGTACATGAAATATGACGGCAATGACTACACCAGATCACCACAAACTTGCAACACAATTTATATATGTACACTTATGCACAGACACTATAGTTGATGTTACAGTCTCTGTTAAGTTCATTTCTGTCAGTGACCTCTGCCCTTGTAGCTACGACCCCTTGAACATTTACCTTTGTCCTTTTTACAGATGTATCCATAGCTGACATCGCAGGCTTGGTCGTTCCATGTTCCTGCCTGTAATTCGTCGGTGCGGAGGTGAACACAGTCTTCCCCGTTGCCATAATCGTTGGGCTCACCAGTGTTCCAATTTGTGAAATCCAACTGCAAAATGGAGGCAAAAAAAGGAAGTGCTTGACAAGATGGAACATCACTTTCCTCATCACGGTGGCTGAATAATATTAATACGATACCCGATGCTGCACTGGATTCAAGCCAGCCATCTAATCCCAGAAAGCCTTGTTGATTGAGTGGTTAAGACATCTGCACTAGTAGGCAGGAAGTCACGGGTTTGAATCCCACTTGGGCAAGCTTGTATTTTATTTCAACTCTCCAACCACACAGGGAATACAGTATGAACACAAATGTTGGTGTGAAGACAAAAACCAAGCATGAACTAAACCCAGCATAACTGGTAACTCACTCACAAGGAATATAAATTGTATGGTAACCTGCTTTGCTTGCAGGTAACAACTTCTTTCTGCTTAGCAAATTCAAGTGATTAACTGAATTTCACGTGCTACGTGAAACACAGAATTTACCAAGCATAGAAAATATTCACCAAGTCAAAAAAGGTTATCAGCCCCAAGTTTTACGGCACAAACCCTACATACTGTATGATAGATGCTACTCACCGGTGTGTTGTCAAGCCATTCAAAGTTGCCTTCATTACTTTGGTCGTGCAACCCGATCCACAAGTTGGTATTCATCATGGACGTTCTCACTGTTGACAATTCACAACAAAAACTGACACATAATACAATTTACATTCAAGAGAGCAGAAAACATGGACTCCGCAAATTTACGAAAGCTGATTACCTGCCAACAGAAGGTACATTTGAGACTGGATCCCACAAATGAGTCTTAAGCTGTTTTTTTTTTAATAATTTTGCTTTAATTCTCCTCAGAGCAAACTGAGCTCTTAGCTTCGACATATCACCTAATTTGGCATCCTGCTGAAAATGAATATTCATGTGGTTGAATGTGTTGAGGGTTTCTATCAATGTACAACTTGCAAGATTCTGTTGAAGACCTAGAGCTCAAAAGTGGCATTGGTGTCTCATGACACATATTGGTTTCATTTGTTTCTCTAACATTTATTTATAGGACAGACACAATCACAATGTACACTCATAAATCAATCACTGGTTAACCAACAGTCTTTGATCTCACTTGGTCTGTATAAGTCAGCGAAGAAGCCATTACTGCGGGGCCATCCTGTTCGCACGCAGGTGATGCAAGCATTACTTTCTTCTCCAACCAATAGGGTTTAGTGACTCGCCAAAGTGTGTGCAAGCGCTCAAGTTAAGACTAGTGCATTAGTGCGATGGCCCCCAGGAATGGCGTCTCCTCCGATTTGTCTATTGAGTCTTGGACCTACATGAGAGGTAGGACTGTTCTTCAGCCGAGTGGATGCTGGCCAGCTTGGCTCCTCGGGCCTCACAGATGCTTTCGGCATCATGGAAGAGGGTGGGGCTGCTGTCGATAAAGTAACAGGAGTCGCCAAACAGGTTCCATTCGGTCGGGCAGTTGCCAACACCTGGTAGGAAGCAAGAAAAAGGGAAGATGAGACATAAAGGATGAACTGACATTAATTTCTTGGAAAAAAAAAATGTGTGTGTGCATGTTGACGACACACAAAAAAGTATGATTGGGACAATTGGGTCCTTGGTTGGTGAACTGTTCTCAGTTGGAGATTCCATTCAAATAAAACAATGGCAGTTGCTAACAGATTGAAGTAAAATCATTGGAAGGAGTCATTGGAATGGAAAGAATGTATACAATCATCAAACCAGTGTGCTGTGTTTGGCATCACGTTGTGCGAAAGGCTCCTTTTGTTGGGAGAATTTTATCTGAGTTGTGGGAATAACATTCAGGGTCCTCACAGTGACACTGTAAAACATGCGTGGTCCTCATGATTAGAGACTATGTGTGGATGTACGGCCACCAGCATTTCTGTATGCTTACTACCTGTCAAAGGCAGTATTATTACAAAACATTACATCCAAGAAAATGCAAACTGTCCTACCTGTCAAAAGACAGTTTGCATTTGCTTGGATGTTTTTATAACACATGAATGTTATGAAAAATAATTATACCAAGCATTATTTACTATCAATTCTGGGAAGTTTTCCTTGTTCAAAGCTGTTTAGCCTATGCAAGCTGGTGTCAAGATTGCTCTGGTACATTATTCCATTAAGAACTGTTATACTTACCAGAGATGGGATTCAGAGGGGATACAGGCTGACCTATTGGGGATAAAGACAAGTTTGTCAGAATGATAGATACAGCATGCACTTCTATCAATTAATTAATAAAATAATTCATTTTACCCATCAGTGAATGATAAAATGCTAACTGTGCTGCAGACGCATACAGCTCCAAGCTACCTTGTCATGTAAAATATAGGCCATCTATCTAGCAAGCTGGAAAATATGTCCACTTTGGGAGAGAGCTTTGCATGTGCAAGACAGGAGTGTAACCCTTTCAAAACGTTTTCTGCCACAATATGCCGTTGGGGCTGATGTGGGGCTATGCTCAAAACAATAAACTGGAAGTTCAATGAATTTAATTGTGGCACAAATTGAAACATATTAGAAGAGTAAGATGCCCTGTTATTGGAATCTGCGTCTAAACCAGAAGTTATTTCAGAGGCATTCTTTAGATTCAAAAGTGACACTCTTATGTCACTTGTTACCAGTGATTGACTAAAAAGACGTTGTGCTTGGTTTACAGAAAGAAAGTCCAGGGCAGTGAAAGAGGGAAAAGAACCTAGTATCTGCAATTTTTAGCCGGGTATTAAGTATTGATAGCTGGATGCTCCTCGCACCATTGACTGACATATACCGGGGAAAGTCGGTTTACGTACCAACAGGGATTTTGCAGACAAACGACTGTGGACGGAAACAATTTGCACTGCTCCAGGAACCTGTACTGTCACCTTCGATTAATAGTTCAGTGAAAGAAATCAAAGAAGAGATGGGATTATTTAATGGAAGGTTCAACACATAATATACAATGGATAAACAATGTCTGGATGTGATGCTCACAGGGCAAACACATTCTTGTGAGTTTGTTGGTGAATTTGAGGGTAATAGGGAGAAAGACAAAACTAATCAAAACAGGATAAGGAAGCTAAAGTGATAATTTAATTTACCTTTCTCTTTGAATAACAAAAAGAAAATACACAGTCATGGACAATGAAATATCTTTGGAACTTCCAGCTGCTAAAAATTGCTTGTAAAAGGAACAATAATGCAGTCCGTAATGTTTGCTGCATAGAGAGGGGATGGCATTTTTAGGTGTGCATTTCATAGACTCAAGAAAGCCTAAGGCTTCGGGGGTGTCACATGTGACTTGTGAAGGCATGGGACTCAAATACATGTAGTAAAGCTTGGACTGAGATTTTGTTGAAGGGCACTAAGAGTGACGATTTTCATTTGGGTGACTTTTACTGCACTTGACTCACCCACGTAGATGGTGCCGCAGTCTGGCTGGTTGGGTGTGTTGACCGGCATACCAGCATTCCACTTGGTGTATGACGCAGAGGCTCCCTCCGCCCAAGCAAACTGGCCATCAGTGGTGTAATCTACATGTACATGACAGGAACAAATAATTTTTAGGGATTTCTACATTAACCTTCTGAACCTTTTCCTTCGGATTCTTCCTGAATTCTCCGAAATTTGCAGCATGCAGGAAACCAATGATATCCTCTCTGTGCTATAACTTTCTAAGGCATCAAGCCCCATGTAAACAGTGGCTAGGCTCTACCATCCTCAATCCTGCAAAGTCTTTCCTAACCTCCAGGTAAATCTTGAAAGATCTTTGAAGTATAGGAATGCATGCATATAAGTGTGAGACTTTGAAGGAAGCGGTTGGTTACCATTGCTTGAATCAACCTGTACTGCCATTTCCAATCAACTATCAAAATCTCCCAGCTACAGTCTAGCCACACAGAACAGATTTTTGGCAGCATTTTTGGCAGATTAATTGGCAGCATATGTTTTAAAGCCAAGCTCCCTAATAAGATTCTTGACTACGAAATTTTCATACACAATCTTTGTTGTAAAACTTTAAAACATTAGAAAAGCACAATCCGAAAACATCAGAGAATCAAATAAGAAATACCTGATATCCCAATCCAGACATCGGTGATTCCAATGCTTGTCAGATCATCAAATTGATGGACAATAAACATGTTCTCATCCTCGCTGCATGGAGAAGTGGAGAGAAACTTCAATGTTAGAAACTGCTCAACTGGCTTGGTGGTGTCCATCTTGACTACACGTCTCAACCGGAACAGCACATGAGACAGAGATGATAGGACTAACAAACAAACCTGAAGATGGAAGCCAAGAAGGCCCCTTGCACTTCACAGGTGTGCTTGGCGTCGGTCCAACTCATCGCGGAGTAAGTGTTGAACTGGTAGCACTGACCGCCGTGAATGCGCCATCCGCTGGGACAGACACCTGAAGATCAGCAGGAAAAAAAAGAGGGAGCCGAATGTCAGAGTGGTGAAGATTCTCTTGCCAGTGATCTGCCACCCACCATGGCTGATCCCCAATGATCAGTGGGAAAGCCCTGTTGAGCAGATGACCTGCTTTCTAAATTTGAAGCTCAGTTTTTACTCAGCATAGTAACTTCAGAATGAATATTTACTGCTTGGCAACTTGGTGAAATTGGAGAGGTTGGCTTTGCTTTTTTATGAACCTGAAATGTTGTACCTTCGTCTTTCTCACAGATGAATTTCCTCTGTGATGTGCACGGTGCCGTACTCCACTCGCCATTGTTTGATGTGTCTAGGATTCCGACACAGTTCCCTCCCAGGCTGAAAAACCTATCCAAAGAGATTGGGAGGAAAGAATTCAAAGGCTGAGCCACAGAACGACCCTACACCCCATGAAACAATTTCACTGTACAAGACATCAGTAGAAACTAAAAGTGTCACGCAGGATATAAGATTAAGCACAAAAATAAAATGTAACATCAGAGAACACGGTACTGCCACCTGTCTACAGACATACTAGGTAGAATCAGATAGATTGGTCTATTTCTTGAGAAGCAAGGGGGAGTTTTAAAATAAAAAGTTAGTGATTAGCATACTGGTTGTCTGGCTGTCCTGGGGCCCAATTTGTCATGCTTAATGAAGAGCCATCTGGCCAAGTGTACAGACCAGCTGAGTTGCTTATCTGTGAAAAAAAGCGAGCACATAAAATATTCTGTATTTGTTTCTCTTTTTTAGTTTACATTTACTTCATGCTTTTACACTTTTTAAAAGCTGAACAAATGCTTTGAATGATAAATTAGGCTTGTAGTTAATTGTTGTGAGAAGCATGACTAGACTAGTCAATATAGATGACCCCGAGTATGTAGATGGTCACATGAGAGGCGAATGCAAATACGAAAGATGTGCATGCTTATGTTGAAAGATTCCCGAGATGAGTACACTGAACTTGTAACGAGAACACTGAACTAGACAAGGAAATACATGTGGTCGGCAACTGAATGAAGAATAGGTCCCCAGTGGATGCTGGGCCCCAACTTCTAGGCTCTACCAAGCACCAAGCAAGGACATTTGGGCTTGAGCATACATGTACACCCATCTCAGCATGAATTCCAGGTTTCAGAAGAGTCATGAAAAATTAGAGCCTCCTTACCCTAACTCCCCCACCCCACCCCGGATGAAACAAAAATCACCAGTGGCTTGCTGCCGTGCCAAAGCCACATATGCCTATTACCTTGTCTGTTGCTCCAATCCAGATGGATTCCTGGTTGACCTGAGCCAGTACAAAGGCCAGATTCTGCTCCTCGGAGCTCTGAATGCTGATCAGGTCCCCGTCTCTCTCCTGGCAGTATCGCCGGGCGTCGTCCCAGGCGTTGGCCAGGTCCTGGAACTTGTGGCACTTGCCACCGGCCGACACCCAGCCGTTGGCCTCGTCACACCTCAGTGGAGCATCTGCCAACATTTGAGATTGAAAGGTCTTCCTGTGTCTTCTTGTAACATGTTTGACGAGCTGTGTGTGAGTCCCCTGCAAATTTTATCATTGTCTTTCTAATCCTTCTCTTTAGGAGTTAAAGGGTAATACCAAAAATGTCTATTTGAGTGTGCAGGAAAATGTACGGTGCCAAACTTATGGTGCCATAAGTTGCAAATACTTTATCTACACCTCAACAAAGATGAAATTGGGAAAAAAATTACATCCAAGATTGATTAAAAGGAAATGAAATTCACATGGCCTAGCTTGCCATTCAATTCACTAAAACATACCAGAAACAACTGGTGTTTGTCCCAAAAGATGTACAGATGGCAGGAAGTGAACAACGATTTTGGCATGGTAACATTTACCAAAATTTCTAAAATAAGGCAAAAGGGACAGACGCTCCCTTTGTCTAACAGGAAAGATTTGGACCTCTATTTCACAAGTGGTGCCTCCCTCTTCCGACAGAGGCTTTGTATGGTAGCCATGTTGCAGGGCAGTTCTTTTGTTCCACAGAGAAACCTCCCTTGGGCGTACCCCGCAGAACAAAAGCACTGGCCCGCAAGATGGCAGCCATGCAAACCCTCTATTTGTGGCTGAGCACATTCATGCAATGGCCATATACCGTTCGGTCTTTGACAGATGCGCTTCTTAGTAGTAAAGCAGGAGACATCATTCCAGACTCTGTTTGCTCTCAGGACAACACAATCCTCATTGTTGTCATTATTGGGTGCACTGCTGCCCCAAAGAACACTGTGAAAATAAAAACAGCAATAAACAAAAGCAACCCTGTTATATCAAAAAGAGGAATAACAATTACAATTTTAAGACAGCATTGGAAGGAAATGAAATGTTCTATATGCTCTCAAATAAACCTAGACCACCATGGGCAGAAATCCCCAGGGGGCAGGGGGACATCCCCCCCATGAACTTGGTATGGGGGAACACAATGTCACATGTCCCCTCCATGTTTAAGCAAAATACTAAAGGAATTGATGGATCTAGGATTTTCCCTTTTGAGTTTTTATGAGTGGAATAAGATAATAAACACGATGTGCACAAAAAAGTGCAAACTGATGTCCCCCTACGATGGAGGAGAGTTTTCTGCCCATGTAGACCACCAGTGTCATTTGAAGGGACCTGGTGATAGCAGAAAGGAAAAAGGGCAAAATATGAGCACTTAGCAAGCCAAAATGACACATCTTACATCAGTCAAGTCAAAAGCTTTCAAAATCTAACAAAATGGCAGGGAGCTGTTAAAACAAAAAAGATGTGGCCGCAGACTCACTTAAGGGCAGGATCCAGTGGGGTGCCATCTATCCACTCAAAGGTACCCTCTGTCTGGGTGTCAGTCAAGCCAATCCAGGCATATGCCCCAGCGGCTTCAGTGAAATCGGCCAGAAATGACTGAATAAAGACGAGATTGCCAAAAAAACAGCTTTGCATTACAGAAAATGGTGTTCAGCATGTTTCTGTACTTAAAGATACAGTCCGTCATTTGTTCTTTATATTCCTTTGAAGCAATAAACTTACTCAAAATCTAAAGAACAAACCCGATGAGGTTTCAGCTCAGAGAATACGACATATTCCGAGAGAAACAGTACTCTACAATTTTGATTTCAGATCAAAAGTTACCGACTCATGTTTTGAATTGTGCCCAAATTCAGTGTCTGTGCGTCTACGCTTGTGTATACTTTTAAAGGCAATTTTGCAAAAATGCATCTTTAGATGCACTGTGGGAAACAGCCTTCTTTCCTTCAAAAATTTCTTTCGAAAGTGACAGCTTGCCAAAAGAATAGTTTTACAGGGAGTTTAATCTTCAATCTACAGTCCATCTTTAATCCAAATATACTATTCAACAATAATTTCATCAGTTCCTTTTTTAATAACTGTGAATGATGGACTGTGCCTTTAATAGCTCTTTGAAATGACAGACTTTTCTTCCTGTTACACAAATGGTGAATGCAAACTTAATTACAACATTTTCAAAGCGTTACATAATGACAGGAGGAATAGTTGACGGTGTTGTATTGGAGCCCATCACAAGTCCTTTCACAAAGCCAGTCATCAGTAACAGGATGAACGATGACAAAAGAATGCTTTCCTCACAGCTCATTTGAATAGCTTGTGAATTGGCTTAAGACTGAATGACTTCTGATGGACTTAATTGTGATGGACTTACAGGGACTTGCAGGGACTTGTGATGGACTTGAATACACACTGACAGTTACATGTAAATGCTTGCAATAAAATTGACTCAAGGGCAAATGTTGTTTGAACTGTAATAAGAGCTTGATTTTTATAGCAAATCAAAGCTCCTAATGAGGTTGAAATTAAATGATGTTTTACAATCTTTAACACTTATCAGTAAATGGATAAACAACTGCATGAGGACCTTGGTACTTTATATTTGACCAAACAGACTAACTTCTCCACTGGCAAGATTAACAAGGGGAGCCTTCAGGGGAGCAGAATCGGTGCATTTTATTTTGAACTGTTATGTTGGAGTTGGCTGCAGTTATCACTACAATGGCAGGAGTGGTTAAATCTACAACTGTTTAAAGACAATTGTTCCACACCATAATGGTTCTTGGAATGAATATTCAAAAACTGCTAGTAATATTGAAATGGGGGCTCTTTCAAAACTGTTTGCTTTTGCATTTCCTTTAGTATGTAATAGGAATAAGAATCAAAGCATCAAAAGTATGTAACAAGTTTCATTAGTTTCTGACCATTTCACATGATACTGTATAGAAAATCTTCACTCTCTAAATCAAAATCCATCCCGAGCTGACGTGCACCCTCACCAGCGAAAGAAAGACAGATGGTACCAAGTTTTCCAACTGGGTTCTAGCACGCGTTAGGCGTGCACGCAAAGACCACACATTCTAGACTAAAATCATTGTGCGTACTCAGTGTGTTCAGCGTCAGACGCTCATACACTTGCGCACCTATGCGGTGTGTGAGTACCAAAGGACTGTCAATTTTTGTCAAAACATGCCCTCTTTTGTTCCTGCTCTGAGCGGATCATTTACACATCCCAAAGGCTTGTGACTGTTCCTACAGATGTGTGTATTTGCTTGACTTTGTTGGGAAGGTTATTTCTCACATTCATCTCCACACTTGTGATGATGGCCAGGTCACCCTGGTCTTGCTGACAAGCAATACGGGCATCGTTCTGGGTTTTCCCGTCAGTGAACAACCTGTAGCAGTTGTCCTGGTACAGGGACCAGCCCGTGGGACATCTCTGGCTGAAAACTGCCAGGGAAAAGGAGAGATGTTTGAGTGTCAGATGACGCAGAAATTAGAAATAACCATCTAAAAACCAAATGTTGAATCCAGCAACTAGTTCAATCACAGACAGCACTTTGTAAGTGTTGAATCCATCATTTTCAATGTTAAATTCGGCATATTTAAACTGTACATCTGGCATTCAAAATTGAAAACTTTTAAAATGCTGAAATTATTTCAAGGAAAAGTTATTTTAATGATGAATCATCACTTAAACTGATGAATTAACTTTTTGAACATTGGATCTGATATTTACGATGCTGGATTTAATATCAAAATGCTGGATTCAACACTTTCGAAATGCTGTAACTTATCAAACTAATATACAAGTTTGGATAAAGCACTTCATTTTTCTTATAGAGTGGATGAAATACAAATGTTGCTGACAGGTGCTTGGTGATAGCATTAATCCTGGTAAATGGGAAAGACTATTATGGGATATTTCTTTGACAAAAAGACGAGAAGTTAAAGAGGGCCAACAAACAGGGTAGTCAAATCAGAGGAGAAACCAAACTGTACAAACAGTAAGCAACTTCTAATGAATTTGTCTTCATTTGTAAGGAGGGACAACCTTGAACTTCAAGCTGTTCTTATAATTTACAAGCATATTCCTTCCAATATCCGACAAAAAAGTTCAAGAAGGTGCACTGATCATTAGAGCTGTTTGTTTGTGGGGGGAATCTTGTAACGAATTCACTGTCCTAACAGCATGTTCTGTTTTTGCAAATCTTTTCTAAACATTTTGGTTTCCAAATCCAGTACTAATATAAGTAACATTCCACATCAGGTTTTTTTGATAATCAAATCCAACAGAGCAGCTTTTTATCAAAGTATATCGCCAAATTCTGTCATGATAACTGCAAACTTTAGTTTGAATGATCCTTGCTCTTATCAGCAAATTAAAGGAATTAATTCTTTCATCCAACACAACAGAATTTACACAAGATAATAATAAATCTGTCCTTGTCTGCAGTTTTTCTGGTGAGTTTGGTTATCCAATGCGATTTGGGTTTGTGAAATCCACCTTCTGCAGTGAACGACTTACGCAACTTGTATTGCTGGTAAATGTGGCCGGGCCTAGACAAAATGCAGGATCTGATCCCTCTGCATTCGCAAGCAATCCTTGTCCAAGAACTTATGAGGATATAACCCACCAGTCAGGCATCAAGATGCCTAGAGTATTCTAACCGACATTACTTGATAATTCTTCAGGTTAGTAATTCCTACAATTGTCTGCAAAAAGTGGAGAAGGTTGGGAACAAGACCTCCACAACAGCATCTCAGTATTTTACATTTTACTTAATTTTTGTAAAGCAAAGTGATGAAAATTAAGCTTGTAGACAGGTCAATTGTTAATTAAATGGATAATAATTGAGTTACTTAAACAAGCAAAACCTGGCCTCATAAATAAGTACAAGCTTCTGGTTATTATGTAAGTGATGCTTTCAACTGTTACCTTTGCAAAGATGTTTGAAAAATTGTATTTATGAAGAATTTGCAATCACATTTGTGAGTCACAAAAACTTCCAGAAAGACGGAAGTGAACTCTTGAGTCAGACAACAGATTAAAAAAGTATATTAACAAATGGAAGCGGACTTTCTTTCCACTGAAAATACAGTTGTCACATTTTAATGCTTGTGATGGGAAGTAACAAATGAAGACAGAAAACAAAGTTCTCCAGCTGATCAAGAAATACTTTCTAATTATCATGACACTCCATTACAGTAAACCATTCTTTTGCCCAAACAATATTACAGATTTAAAAGAACATATCCTATTATCAAGTGTTAGAATAACTCCCTTCAGGGGAGAATCACTGACCTACAGATAAGGAAAAGGCAGTTGTGATTTTTCAACATTTTCGCAAAATATTTGATCCTCAGGAATCTCACAGACCCAAACAGATATTCTCTGCTGAAAGATTTGCCTCGTTGAACATATAACAAGAAAAGGAATATTTTAAGCACATCTTACAGGTTGCCCATAGTTATTGCTTTTAAAAGCAGGACACACAACCTTGAAATTCTTTTCAAGGGGGAAATTTTAAAACCGAACAAATCTCACAACCATCTGTGATCTGTTTTAGCCTGTAAATGAGGGGGGGTGGGTGCAGTAAAAACTGAGAAATAGCTATTACTGAAATTCTGACGAATACATCCTCAAAGTTGCTTTCAAAGTTTGACCAGAAAATATTCAACTCAAAACGAAATGTAGAAAAAGGAGTAAAAACTTACCAGTTGGCAAGAAAAAGAACAACCCACTGAGAAGGAACCACTTCATAGTGTCAAGAAAATGGTAACCTCTCCCAAACAGGAAAAAAAAAGTTTTCCAGTTCCCAGAGGAACCTTACTCGATGCACAGGAGAAGAAGAAGTGACCCCAGACCTAAAACTGCAGGGGACACCACGTTACCCCCAAAATATAGACAGAGTTACAAAACTGAAGGGGGCGGACACCGGTTAATCACTTATGATGGTTGTCAGTGGTACGACAAGAACGATTGGGGATGTAAATACTGTATGATAACAGCTCTCTGGCTGTTAGAGTGTTGGAATCCTTGTGGTCACAGGATCTGGAAGACTCTATCTGCTTGGTGATGATTAGTGAGCTCTTGCTGAGTGGGGATAAATGTATGAACAGTGATAACAGAATTGTTAGATCACAGAGTGGAGCAGGTATAATGGGGTGGGGGGGAATTAAGGGAGAACTGATGTAAGTGAAGTTTGGGGGTTGTTTGAATGTTTGGACAGGCAGTTAAGTTTCATAAGAGTGTTAAGAATCTCGTGCAAAGGCACGTGCTCTTGTGAGAATTACGGGGCCTCGTGCAATGATGTCTGCTTATGGATGGTCAAAATGTCGTCCGTATTGGCAGAAGGCAAAGAACTTGCTAGGGGCTATTTTTGGCCAAGGCACTTCTATTTCACATTGTGATCAAACTGTTACACTGCAAGCAGGCAATGGGATCTGAGTGCGGGGCAGGCTTTCAACGATAAAGTGTTAACTGCTGTGGTGAACGTGGGGTGGTTGCAATGGTGATGACAAGGTGACTCCGATCTGGATCTGGATCTGGTTGACTCAGATGATCAGATCCTGGCAAGGTGCTCTTTGGCGGCGATGACGCCGGTGCCAATGGTAGTAATGCTACTTGTAAAGGGAAAAGTACATACACATTTATGACATTGACAATGCTGCAACACTTGGGAAGCAAGATGCAAGTGGTGCAGGGGGATCTTCAAAGTCATCAATGAGTCAATATTCAAAACCTTCTCTGGATCAAAGCTGTAAATAAGGAAAATAACTATCTTGCTGGCACGTAGATGGTAGGTTCATTTAAAACTTCAAGAGAGTTCAAGCCACACAAGACTTTCAATTCGGACAATGGCATACAATGAAGCAAAACAGAGGGAAATCAACTAAGCTGAGGAAAAGTTCCAAGCAAGTCTGAATCTTTGTAGGACATGAATTTACAGAGAGGAAACTCGTTCTACATGTAAAACCCTTCTTTAAAATGTCATTCCTAACTAAGGCCGAACTACTTTGGGGGTTTACAAAATTATCTATGGTCGGTGCCTGCTCAGAGGTCCGCAGGATTAACCTTTATGCAATGTCCGTGGTATGCACAAGATTGTACAGTTTGTATGAACGATGATAACGGCATCAGCACTTACAAGAGGTACTGGTACCACCAGGGGATGGTGGAGCAGGGGTGTGGGTTTTAGTTTGGAAAGTTTAAACAAATTAAAAGTTTGCAACACGAATCCTCATTGAAAGTTCGCCAAGTTAAGGATGAGCTAGTTAAAACACTGTTACCTCTTTTTTTTTCAGCTGAGAAAGACAGTTAATTCCATCGATAAATCTGTCAGAATCCACACAGACTTCATGAACTGCCACTGCTAAATGAGGGTTAAGACCCTAAGGATCATTTGTCTCAATATTCCATCAAGTGAAAATATGTTGAGAAGTGTGGAGCGAGTGCTGGTCACAGTGTGGGGACAATTCCAATGAGTTACATTCAAGTTTGAGGTCAGGGAAATACCGTCTGTGGCAGAGGCCAGTATTTTCGGAACCAATGGTGTCTCGGGTTGAAGGAAACAGTCTTGTTGAGCAGTAGTCTGTACCCTACAATTGTACTGATGAGCATCTTTACAAGCATGGTTCAAAATTATCGAGCATGTGACAGCGAAGTCCCCTCCCCCGATGTGGCCAAAGCCTGGCTTTGAAACCAGTGTAAACCGTCCAATCTCATTCCTGCATGGAATTACTGCTCTTGACAGTGTTGTTGTCGAGACCTCAGTCTGAATTCAAATCACAAGATATTCGAATGACTTGAACTGCAACAAAAGCACTCCTTCGTCATTGTTCACCCAGTAGCTTGTGACTGGTCTTGTGCACGGTCTTGTGGTGGTCTCAACAACACTGTCTCCTGATCAATTAACAAAATAGACTTGTTCCCAGCAGTTACTCCTATCTTGTCATAATACAGTTGTTCTGGGAATGTCAATAGTATTTTCAATTCCCTTTACTAAAAAATTCAAGAAGTCAGAACTTTGTTGCGTATCACTCAGTACTGAAGATCGGGGATATTCACACACACAAAAATATGCACAATGTGTTGGCCCCTTGTTATCCAATCTCATCCAGCTCATTCCCTACAACTACAGTCAGATTGACAAACATGAAGCACCCCCTCTGTTGATCTACAAAACTTGCACAAAAATTCAGTGTCAATCACCCTTCCTTTTTTTTTTTTTTCTACAGCGCCCTCTTGACTTTTCTTGCATAACTGTAGTTGGAAAAGTAAATTCTGTCTGTAGATGTGTTCCGACCGGACACAAAACTATTTCCCAAAGGTTTATTGGTGCCTTTATCAAATTGTCTGCAGCAAGTAGTTTCAAAAACAAGAAACGTTTGATACAAAGGTTTTTACTTCACGATATTCAATTGCTCTATAAGGAGTGGAAAAGCTGAACAATGCATTGGCAATTTTCTTGGTGATGTGAGAAGAGAAAGTACACTTGGACTCTTGAAGACCTGCTTGTCAAAGTTTAACACTAAAAGCAATCAGTTCTTTAGAGAAAAACAGAATAGAATGTAAACACACAATACAAATGTCATCTTGAATACTTTGAAATATTTCACTTTGTCTTTTATAACAATACCACAATAAATTTTAGGCACACATTCATGAAATGTCATAAAGTTTGATGCAAAATTAAACTTTACATTAGGTTAAAAACAGCACAGTCATTTATCAATACACAATCAAAGCATTATGTTGTTTCAAAAATAACTTATACTGAAGTAGTGAAGTATCTGTTTTTATTCCAACGGAAGAAGAAATAGTTTTGACACATTGCAGAACAAAGCATACTTTAATCAAAAGTCATAAGATGAACTTTTGACCGTCAAATTATAAAAATGATGTCCTCCAAATTCTTCTGATTAAAATAACAGAATATTTTTGGTACCATATAACTACAAAGAACAAGAACTCCCAGGTAATGGTCATCTTTCCTCATATTTTTCATCATAAGTTCCAGCCAGTCCAATTCCACTTTTTGTATCATTTCAGAGGTTTTAAAAAGCCTACAGTAACTGTTACTCGATGATTATGTTTGACGATGACCCAACCAATTGGATAGTTCACTAGAACATAGCCATGTAGATACGGGGTAAAAAAGCATAGCACATAGCTGCAATAGTGATTGCAGATCCTTGCATTTTCAGTCACAATTTTTTTGTGCCCATTCTGTTGGAAATGCGTCAAGAGTATATTTCATTTCACAGTTCCTGTATGACATCTTCTGCTATCCACAATGGTTTATCAGGAAGTTTCAGGCTGTGCAAATGGGGATGGCACACTGATATACCAGTAGCACGTCAGGTAATTTCAAGCAGTAGTAAATTCATACGAGATGTATGTTCGCACTACCCTTTTAAGAGAGCCTCTAAGTACACTTTTTCTGACAGCTTTTCTGCGAAATTTTCAACCCCAACCTTATTCCACAAAACGGTGCAAATGGTGTTGTCATAACTTGACAATGAAATTGAATACTCTTTCCCAGAGAAGAAAATAAAACACTGTAAATTTTAGTGGGAGGTTGTGCTCCGCCCCTACACTCAGTACTCCAACAGCGTGCCCATCAATCAGACAGAATAAACAATTCTTTTCGGCCCACCGCAAGACCATTGTACAATCACGGTTCACGGTTGACAGACACTCACCTACTATTGTCATCACTTTCAAGGTCTGAACCACAATTCCCTTGCGTAACAAATATTGACAGACTTTGCCTTTTCACAATTTCTTTGATCACTTTTTATTTTATTTTTTCTTCGGCTCTGATTTTGTCTCTGGAGAAAAAATCAAAACGGCAGCCTGCCAAAGATCAAATGAATGTTTCCCACATTTTAGCTGGTCCAAAAACAGAAATGTACTGGGAATGCATGGTTCTTTTGTCCTATCCAGTCACGCATGGACTTATCAAAAAGATCAGGAATTGTATTCCGGGGGGGGGGGGGAAGAAGGGAAAGAAAACAACAAATCTCCAACACCACAAGAGAAGGACAATTTTTGCCACTTCCGCAAGCTTCGTCCCCTCGGACCAGCTAGGCGCAGCTGCTCCATGACCAGGCCAATTATGAGCGACGGCACACTCTGCTCTGGGGAGAACCGACCACCGACTAAACACGCAGAAGTGAGCTCGGGTTACCCATAATCCTGAGTGGCACGGAACTATTCGGATGCTCCCAACCCTCCCCTCCCCCCACAGCACAGCTACCACAACCACACCACAGTCACTCCCTTTGAATGTTGGCCGAGTTGATTTTCTTTTTAAGTTCTTTCCAGTTTCCCTCCTTGCGGGCGATTGTAAACCTCAGTAAATACCAAGATTGTGTTACCAGATTAACAGCCCAGGCAAAACAGGCTCAGGGTTATAAAGGATAACCCAGGTTCTCTTGGAGTAAATACACTTCAGCAGTGATTGGCACCGATCTGGGGCTTTTGTACTTGTGATCCAATACGCCATGTGCATGTACAACCTCGGGCGAGTTGGAAGTGCTGCAGGATTACAGCAGTTTTAGACCCCAAAAATCTGGATTTTCAGTTTTAGTGAAGGAAACAATATACAGGCCAAGTTCTGACTTGCTCAGAAAGTGACTGACAACAACAAAACAAGAGTTTAAAACTGTACACAGATTCCAATTTCAATTCTTTTAATTGCAGTAGAGTAAAATAACATATTCTCCCATCCATTTTTACATCGTCAATCTTCATTCATTTTACACTGTCCAAACCTTACAAGGCCCCAAATGCTTCTGTTACAGCATTGCTACAATTCCTTCTACCACATCAAGACAGGTAATAGAGTTTCCCCATTTGGCTTAATCTGCAGGCAAGAAAAGGAGCATGTCACTTTATGCCACGCCCTCCTAATCAGTGCAAAATGTATACTCTATACCGAGCAGTCAATATTTATGGGCGTGGCCATCCAAACTTTTGATTTAAGGGTCTTCATGGCCACGCCCTCTTCATGAGAAACTCTCAACAAAATGCAAACTGTATAGCAGGCCATCTCCTCCTGTAAGCTTGGGTACGCCCACTCAAAATTTGGATTTTTGGGTCTTCATGGACACGCCCTCTTCATGAGAAGCTCTGCACAAAATGCACGCCATCTCTTCCTGGAAGCCTGCCCTTATTCATGGGTGCGGCCAGTTCAAGTTTTGATTTGGGAGAGTTCATGGCACCCCTCCCTTTCTGCAAACCAAGATCCGCCCACAGAGTTCCCCTCATTCGCATTTCAATCTCAACATACAGGTACATGTATAAGTCCAAGCTTGACCGATGCACCGGTGTGATACAATAACTTCACAACAGCATTACACAAAAAACTACACAGTATAAACCAAAGATCGTATAGTGCCAAAGGCGCAAGATGGATAACTCTGCCCAAAAGATGTAATTACCATGGGCGCCATTTGAGCAAGCAATACGCCTGCGCAGTTTACGGTAATGCTTGGGCGCAGGCTCACCAGGTGCACGTGCCTGCCGCGGCGCCTGTGCCTTAATGTGCATTGCGCAGGCGTATCGCTTGCTCAAATGGCGCCTATGCGATTACAACGTTGTACGTGTATTTACGGTGAAGTTCGCCATCTTGCGCCGCTTCACGGCACTATACGATCTTTGGTAAAAACTGAAACGAGGCCATACAATTTTTATACAGTGTCACCTTAACAATTTCATAATAAATGTATTTACATCAAGGTGTGTCTATGTACATATGCAGTTACATGTAGGCGATATACAAATCGGCCACCGAAGCAAGGAAAACCCCCGACTGAAGCAGAACAGACTAATGCAATGTCCCCCCCCCCAGTTTTGCATTGATTTGTATACAAACATGGAACACTTTCAAATACAAAAACACTATACAGGACTTAGAAACAGCTGACACTTTTTAAAATTACCGATTAATAACAATTATTAAAATAAGTGTACATGTGGCTTATAAGATTGTTGGAATTCATGGTGGTAACGTCACGCATTAACAAGAACAGTATCCCACAATTCAACCATATTTTGTCTTCAGCCTTATTCTGCAAATATGTTACTTGGTAACAGTGCTACAAAATTTCTCAATTTTACAAAAATACTTGTGGAAAATATTCCTGCCTCTCCTCTCTGCAGACGCAATTAATTTGTAAGTTGGATTCTTTTGTCCGGATCCTCTGTTGTGCAAAGTTTGCTTATTGTGTGCTAACTCAAGAAACGTTGCAACAGTTTTACATTGGCAATTGTTGAGTGTCAGGCCAAATTCAGTGGGACCACTCGGCAGAGAATAAGGTCACAGCAAAAGTCTGCCAGGAATCATTACCAAACAAAGCACAACTTGTAAGATTTTACCTGCTGACCTGCTGTTGGTTACCAAAAACTTTGCTCAAGTGCATATTGGGAAGGACACAACTGTGTAGCCCACCTGGCATCACAACAGCACACCAAACGATGTCCCTTGTGTGAACCATGTGTACATGAGTTTACTGAAACGACCTTCATTGAAAAGTATACCTTAATCTACAACATAACTGTTTAAATGTGTTGACTGTATGTACACACGCACATTTGTCACGCAAAGCAACATCGTATCAGAGGAGGTGCACTTCTTGAAGTGTTTTTGCACTGATGTACATTTACATAACAACTAAACACCATATGACATGACAACTAAACACCATAAGACATGACAACTAAACACCATACGAGATGATGCAAACAGGTATATATTGAATTAACCAGCAGAACCCACAAAACGAGCATAAATCCAAATGAATTATACGTGTGGAAATCATAAAGTCACCTGAAAGGCTGGAAAAGGAGTTAATGCCCAACTTCTGTGTGTCGGTTTACAGTGTTAGCCCTTCAAAAGATGAACAATTCTGGCCATTACAAAAAAATTTTTTCTTACTTTGAATGAAAAGATTTAGAAACACATCTGCCAAATTATCCTTCAACTTGTGTAAGTGGGTTATTTGAATCAACAGGAAAGTTACAGTAATTTTTACAGTGTTTCTTGGAACCAGCCCAAGCAAAGTGCAGCCAACCTCCGAAAGCTCAACACAAATCCTGTCAACACCTCAATCACTCCAGATGAAAATTGACAGAGTTACAAGCCACAGGCCAATAATGAGTGTACGGCTGTGACCATCAAGACATGCCTTGATTCTTTCAGTATGTTGTATGCAAAGTCTTGTGGACACGCTTGGTGTTACCTCAATGCCCTCAGGCGTGTTTAGGAGGGGGGGGAAATCCAACCGTGAAAACGACGCCGTGCGGGTAATTATGCGCCGTGGTCCACAGCGCGTGCCTCCGTGCTGTTGGAGAAATGTGCCACACCAGTGGAGTTTGCGTCAGAGGTTCTCTTGTTCAGAAGACTGGCAATGACGGGGCTGTTTACTTAGTTTCTTCTGAATCTTGAAGGCAGAAATCTTTCTTGAGGTGATTTTTATTCTCGGAATCTTCTGCTCCGATGTACACGGGGTTGGGATCGGGTCACACGTGAGGTCAGGTATCACTGGCCTGTCACAATGTTAGGGTTGGTAAGGTATCTCGATCTATACAAATAGCTCCCTGTGATAATTAGGATTGTCTGGCATCTGGACTCTAGATGGGTGAACTGGCTTCATGTCCAATACAAATAGCTCCCTGTGATAATTAGGATTGTATGGCATCTGGACTCTAGATGGGTGAACTTGTTTTGAATCCCATCCAAAAAGTCCCTGAACAGTGTTCCCCTAACATGGTGACAAAGGATAACCACCTTGGGGGACAATTCCTATTTCCATGTATCCAAAATGGAAAAGTATGGTATGTAACACGTGCATATTACACATTTTATTAATGTTTCCACTAAAGGGGCAAAATGTTTGAATTTCAAGTTGTTCATTTCGTTAGCTCAGTGCCAAAGGGTCCTGATGACAGTCACATGATTTGAGCCAGTATTGACAGAAATGTCCAACTGAAACACAGCATGTCCCTGACACTTTTCTATGTACGACTAGGGCTGGGGGGTCAATAAATTTCTCGAAATTGTCATCACCAGATTTCACGTGTAAAGCAAATTCAATAAGGACCTTATAGTACTGACACGAGAAGACATCAGAAGAACTTTGAACAAACCTCTGGCAAGACTCTTTTACAGTTTCCTAATTTTAAAGATTTGATGCGATCCTCTCTGAAGGCGAGTTACCTTTTGGCCATGTGTTTATAAAAATAGGAGGCACCTGAAAAATGGCACACCCACATTTCATACAGGAATATGCTGTGTATGCATCTCTGACAGAGAGAGTTCTAAAAACTGAGGATTTCAACTGGTCAAACTGGGTATATGAGAACTGTTGAATACACAAAAGTGCAAACAAATATGCAAAATTCTATACATGTTCATGTTGTATTCATGCAAAGCTCTTTGGATTAATAGAGGGAAAAGAATAAAAAGCCAAGTAGGCTTTGGAAAAAAGATCCATGAGTCACAGCTGCGTATAAAGTCCTTTTGAAATACTGGACCTGACTCCCATGCTTTTCTCATTAATTTGACAGCTTTCCAGGATTGAAGTGAGCTTAATTTTAAACCCCAACCAAAAGCCTACAACGAATAAGTGAAAAGACAATCCACATAATAAAAAAACGAGACACAAAGGGAAAAAAAATGCATCAGTTCAATGGCCGAGTGCATTAATTGAGACAAACGACAATCTGAATTCCATGTATATGGAAAAATGTGGGGTAAGGGGGGGAGATAGGTGAAGATTGGTCATACACTCAAGTCATGCAGAGGCTATCGTGTACTGCACCCAGGCAACCTGGCCAGGGGATTGATATGCGCAGTGTCCTGGCAGAACGACAAGGGCTTAAGCCATCTATGCAAATCCATGATTGACTTGGAGCAAACCACGTCGACCCACCACTCTTGTGGAGAGGCGGTAGCAGTGGCAGTGGTGGCGGTGGGGGGGGGCTCAGTACCGGACCCAGTATACCTCTAGCCATATTGATTGCGGGACTGTAATTGCATAGGGCCCGTAGCTTTGCCAAGACTTTTTTTTTTTTTTTTTCCAATTCCTGCTATCGTCGTCGTGTCAAGAGCAAGCCCTCCTCGGCCAATCCAGCTATGGTGATCCTGCTGTCTCCAGCTTGTCTGCAAGTTGCTTTGCCCTTGAGGGGGGTGGAAGGGAAGGGGGGAAAGGTATCCTCACAGGAAGGGTTGGTGAATCTATACAGGGGGAGGGGGAGAGGGGGGCGGAACGGGGTCGGTGTTTTGTTTTTCCGGCCGTGGATCATAACGACTCCAGGCGGTCCTTGCAAGCGTTGGCAACCACCTCCAGGGTGTCCTGATCCAGCTCCTTGATCAGGGTTAGTACTGCCGTCAGGATGTTGGCATTCTGGAGAGAATAAAGGGGATATCGGAGGACGATGGGGATCAAGATGAACCGATTAGTACAAAGTGGAAAAACAAAACAAGCAATGGACATTTTTGCATAGGGACTTCAACAATTGTTTAAATCTTTCTTGACCAACATGTATCATTACACAGGGGTCCAGCAGACAAGGGATTTTCTTTTCATTTTTTTCCTGATTGCTTATTTTATTTTTTTATTTATTAATTCATTTTTTTACACTATGCTTTTCCCAAAACCAAAAGCTCATACTGGACAGATTCCAAATCCTTTTAACTTTGTATGCATTTGTTCAAAAAGGCTTAAAATGCTGTTTGCAACCATAACATACATGTAGATCTCTGCTCTGGCTGCACACGGCTAACGGTCAGTAAGGGCTTAAAAAGGGTGTTTGGCTTTGCAGGTGATGGCTAAATGAACTCTTTTAAAAACAACAAAAATGTTGACAGTAAAATCAACTCAGTCATAATTAAATTCAAATTAACAGAGCAACAAACTGTTTCTTAGATGGATTGAACTAAATTTGAAAAATGTGACAGGTAAAATGGTCAGAAATAATAAAATAACAATTGCATGTATGGTTTAAAAGTATCTACTTTCAAGGTAAAAAGATCAAAATTTTTTTTATATATTTCATTTTAATACTGCGCTTACAAAGAACTTTAATATATTTTCATTAGAGATGTGTTTGTGAATACGCATCGCCGTAACATTATCACAAGCAAATACGAAACGGCATGCAAATCACAATATTAGTGCAAGATGAACACAAAACTGCAATTAATCACAAACATGTTTGATGAGCTGATGAAAAGTAAACCTCTCTCGGAAAGAAATTACAATGAAGAAACAGGAAAACTGAGGTCACACGGTAAAACACAAACATGAAACCTGAAGCCACCAAGAAGACACGGAAGAGATCCAATATTTACCTTCACAATCCAAACAAAACAGAGCGAAGCAATGTCGCAGCTGTGCATGTATGGATGCCTGACATTTTATTTCAATTTTATTGGGGGGAGGGGGAGGGAAGCTCAGGAGGTTCTCTTTGGCACTTGAGGTGCAGACGCTTGTTTTTCACAGGATGTTCTTGGCAAACAAGGAAGGGGGACTGAAAATGATATTGTGTCTGGAGCACCTGTTGCCCATCTCGGCAAGGCCAGGAGAGGGGCTTGACTTATTCTCCCACTGACAAGGTACCACTGAGACAACAAAGAGATCGTAGGCAGCGCTCTCAAGGTAAAGAGTTCCAACCACTCCGGCCTTGGCATTTTGTCCATCCCATTGAAAATTCATGAGAGTCGCCGACACCCGGTGCATACCCAGGTCTGCGTGTACGGCATTCATGTAATTTCAATTATATGGCGGTAGAGCAAACCGCGAATGCCGCCAATACTTGGCATTCACCGACACATACAAACCCCATCTCTGTGAATTTTTCCGGATTACAGAAATGCCGAAGTATTGGAATGCTTGGGAAAGGAAAACTAAATTGCCCTCAGACATTACAACACTTAACCATTGATTTGTTTCAGTTTTATTCTAAAGTGTTCAATCCAAAATTACATAATCCAACCAAACTGAATGAGTCACGAGTCATCAGAACATTTTTTGAGGATGAGGCCTTAAAAAAAAACACTTACACAACGGGCATCAAAGGAAACTGACACCATTATGCCTGAATTTGATGGACGCAAAAACAAGCAAAACATCAATATAAAGAGCTGAAAATGCTCTGGTTTTGCCCCGGAAAATTGAGTGACAAAATATACATAGAGATCTGATAATGTGTTGCTTCTGAACAAGGGCATACATAAATTTTCAAACTCATTAGTGGGTGACTGCGCGTTTAAGTTCATAAATAGCCAGTGGCTCTGAAGATTTTCTTTAAGTGTGGGATTCACTTTACAGGCGTCTCAACTTTTCACATGACCCTAGAACCCTGCAGATGTAAAGATATTGAACAAGACAAACCACAACACCTCCACTCCCCCCCCCCAAAAAAATGCTGCGTCAATTCAGAGTTCCCAATTCCACATCTCAATAAATATTCCTTCTTGACAGCCAAAATTGCAATGTGTGAAAACAATCCACTCCCGCAAAGCTCTCAGCCCCAGACACCACCCAATGTAAGTAAACACTGGACATCTCCGGTCACAAAACAAAAGAAGCAATTCATCTTTGGACAAAAATTTACGTCACATTCAAATAGGCCAGCTGAAGTTGCTGACTCACAATTGGGTTAGCTGTTCAGGGAATCAACTTCAGATCAATGTTGCTGGAATATTTACAGCCGTTACTGAATCACTTGTAAGTGCTTCCTAGGGCTGAGTCAATTCGAATAATTCACTATTCGAATATTGGACCTTCAATTCAACCGAATATTCGGTCGAACTGAGCGGCAGATTGTTGATGACTGTCACTTTTCATTTAAATCTGCTTGAAACAAGCCTCCACAGTGCATTTTTTTTTTTCATTTTAAGCAAAAGAAAATGTTCCCTTCCTTTCCATGAATTTTGCATTTAAATATTTAAATTCGGACAACAATATTCAAATATTCGATAATCGATCAAATATTTGCTTCCCCTTGTACAAACCAAAAGCAATCAATGGCTTTCTTCCCTCCCTCCCCCCAAATTGCAACCAAGAGTGAATAAAAGCTTGACAGATGACACAATCAGACACAAGAACCCCTACTGTGAAATCATACAATGGCTTTAAGGGTAGCTGAAATGAATTGATTTATTAAAAACCTTCACTACGCACCTTTGAGTCTCAGTAAACCTGATTTTCAACTTTTCTTTCCTTATTTCAAAGGGCATTTTGCTGCCTTTTTGGTTTCTATGCTAATGAGTATTTTAATATTCATGAGCAAAACTGTGATGTTATCCCAGGAAGAAAGCCTAAATGTCACATTTACATTGTACACAAAAAAGTCATGCATTTTAATACTTTTTCTGGGTTAAATCTTCTATGCTGATTCATTGTTGTTTATGTGCATAGCACCGGGTGGGCACTAGTACATTAGTATGTACTTTTCTCTGCAATGTACTGAATAAGTAACTTCTGGGTTCACAGTTTTAATAGAAAAGCCTATGCAATGAACTATGTCTTCCCTGGATGACATAACAGCAACAGCGCCCTCCGTTGTCCGGGAAAACATAGATAATTTTCAGTGTATCAAAAAGTGCACATTTCAGTGCATTTAACCAGATGGGTGTGCAAAAGAGTGTTCGTATATTGAAGAAGAGTACAGAGTTGCAGAAAAATTGCGTCCAAGAAAAATTATTTGCAGCTACGAGTACCTTTTAATGCTCACAAACATGTAAAGTGAATCGACTTTGTAATCACACTTGTACAGAGCAGACAATCAAATCACAGCTGTTGAAATTACCCAGTCACATGCACACACTTTCTGTACAAAAAGAAAAGGTTTTTCTCCTTCGGCTTACCCGTCCTTTACTTGAGCCCGTTCTGTGTTTGGCTGGCGAGAGTTTGTCGACGGGCAAAGGCTTCAGTCCCAATTCTTCTCTGATTTTACTGGGGAAAGTAACATAACGACTACTTTCTGTTAAAATCTAGAAATGTGATGGGAACTCTTGAGTGCCAGACAATTAACCAAACAAGGTCGGAACTTGGTTCAAGTTTTGGAATCCCTGGGACTTTTTTTTTTTGCAGACTCCAAAGAAACCTGTCTAAAATGAAAGCACAATTTTCCACTGGTCGGTTGCCAATAGAAATGAAATGAAAACCACAGCCAAAAGAGGCCTGCAAAATAACATCTGGCTTAAATTAGCAAACAGAGCATTGTGACACGAGGCACTTTACGGGGGTATCACGCAATGGGCAAGATGCCTTGTGTCTGGCTTCAGGTTGGTAAACAGTAATCACAGATCCGCACGCACTCTACCGTACGTGGAAATGGGAACCGGGTTCCAATATAACCTGGAAAAGTGCAATCACATCAAACTCCCACGACAAATGGTACTAGTACGTGTCCACATCTGCGCTGCACACCTTAAAAACTACATGTACACCATCAAAAAAAGCACAGGGACAAATGTGGTTGTAGAGCAATAAATGACATAGATGTGCTGGGGTACAGTCAGGCTTTGTTTTGATAGTAGAAACAGGTCAGCAGTTGTCTGGTTGAAATTTGGGTTAACAATTCTTATAGAAATTTGCCAAATTTGACTTAAAAATAATTTTGCACTGTTGATTTTGTCATAAAAAGAGTGAAGAGGCAAAAACAGTTGACAGAAAAACACCACGAGCCCAATTCAGTGACCAGGTTTCATTGTCTTATTGGAGAATTATTATTATTACAAACTGAAATGGAACAATAAATGCTAGACCACTACCAACACCTCCATCTTCATTTCATTCTGGGATTCACAAGAACCCAACTTCCAAATTTAAAGGTGAGAAGTACCGGTACAATTACATGTAGCAGCAAAAAAAAAAATGTGAAAAACAGACTTGTGTAAATAAATATAAAGAAGGGATATCTGAACAATATTTCAAAAGAATTGACACCGATGAATTTGCTCGGTCGTGCCTTTACAAAGTCGGAAAATACATAACACAACAATACACAATAACAGTAATATCCCACATGATGAGCTGTAATTGGGCACCTCATTGTTGTCTTAAAAAACAATTCAAAAACCAATGTGAAAACAAACAGCATGTTAATAGACCTAAATAGGGAAGGCTGAATGACACTAATTGGGTACTTACAAGGCTAAGGAGATAATGTGCCCAGGGGATCAGGAACTAAATATCCCGAGTATCCACAGATCTAATTGTCCTGACAGTAAAATCAATCGCAGCCAATTTTACAGCAGAAAGACTGACCCTGAGTTTGGGGGGGGGCTGTGACAACCAGATGAGATCTTTGGCATTCTGGTCCTCAGAGCAACAGATTTCTACATCGATCAGATCAGACTTGCTCAGAGTCTGGTGAGTTTGTTTGGATTCCAGTAAAGGCCATTGTAAATTGTGTTTTGTAGGGTACAAGACTGAGCAAAGGAGGAGCAGACAGTGGTTTCTCAGCGTTTAATATAAATCTCCAATAAATCTCTGCTGAATATCTGAGTATTAAATATTTCATTAACACTAACCAATCAATCAATTATCCAATATTAAAATATTGGGGTCTTGAGCTTGCAAACACTTGAAAATTTACTTGAATATTTGGAACACTGACTGCAACATAAAGAAAAGGAAGGTTACAGTTCTGTAGGGTGTCAGATTTTTAAAATTCTCTGAAGCCTTTGTTAAACTGGATATTGAAAGATGCAACTGAATGGAAATACACATTATTCGAATGTTGAAATACTTGTCTCGGTAGAGGTTACACCTGATAGAAAACCATTTTCCTCCAAAGTGATTTTGAAACCATACGCATTTCTGCAAATAATACGAAGGGTACATTTAATATTCTATTTAAGTATTGAGTAGTACAAAAACATTGATTTGTAAGCACATGCATGCATGAATCATGTAACAATGAGTTAATGTGTCCCACGTCCATTTCTTTAAGGACTCGATACATAAAATTTATCCATTAAGCCATTCTTTTCCTTGGTTTTCTTGCCAAGCATCACTTTAAGTACACCCTTGGAGTTCCAACATGAAATTCAATCAACGGTATCACGGCCAAAGGGGAAGAAAAAACAAATGATTTGTCGCTCCTTCTCCCTCTCTCTGTTCGTGAGCCCGTTGGGTTTGCCAGCCCCTGCCGAAATGGCTGCTTTCCACAACAAAGGCAGTTTTATTTACTCAGGATTACCCAGGTAAAAATCACGGTGGGTGCAGGGAAGGGAGGGGGTTATTTCTCGGCTTGGCGCAAGTAGGACGAATGAGGCAATCCGGCCAGAGGGGATAGAGGGGAAGGGAGGGCAGAAGGGGGGAAGGGACCACGGAGAAGGGGGTAAGGATTATCTTTTGTCCAGGACTAATGGGAAGAGACAGACAGTGTCCCTGCCAAATTGCCCCGGTGTGAGGATAATGAATGCACTGCCCGCGATCCAGAAAAAATCCTACCAGAGACGACACGCGTTGGGGAAATGAAAATAAGATTCATTTTTTTAGCCAAGGATGGAAAGGGGGCGAGGAAGAATCTTGTTTAGGAGCAGCACCCGCAGGGAAGAGGGAGATGAGAGGGAGGTTTTTCTCCTTTTGTCCTTTTCTATCAAAAAGAGGAAATTTACAGCCTTTGGCCAGAAGAACAATGGTCTGCAATCAAGGAGGGAGGCGCTGCAGGAAGGGAACATTTTTGAGATGGAGTGCTGGTGGATTGGGCTCGTCAACACCTGGGGTGCTGAAACGTCTCTCTGTAATCTGCCAGCCCCCTTTGCTGCACGTTGGGAGGAAGTCCTCAGTGTGGGGGAGGGGACGGTAAGCAAAGGGTGAATCAGACTTGGGAGAGGCCACTCGAGCAGAAGTCAAAACAGCCGCAGGGACTGGAGGATAATGCAACACGCCTCTGAGCAGTACCCAATCTGTGATTAAACTTACCCCCGTCCAACACGTACATGTATTAATTCACCCTCATCAGATTGGCGGCGGCGGCGGCGGTGGTGGTGGGTGGGCAGGGAAGGGGACAATATGCTGTTTAAATCGCCATCCGATCAGTCATGACCTCTGCATCTGTTTAGAGGTACTTGTGGGTTACACGTAAATTGCTCGGAGTTCGAGAAGTTGCCTGATCCAGCCTGACCTTTTTTCTGCATATATACATGTGCATGTGAGCAGATCATAATGCATCGCACAAACATGCATTGATCTCATCTGTGCATGAATCTTATTTGTAAGAAAGCGGGTATTTTTTGACACACCGATTAAGAAACAAGAAACAAGTCTAAAGGGTTGTCGCCAGTAAGTTTCAATGCGCTATACCAAGCAGTTCCTTATTCTTAATAACTGTGTCCTCGTAAGAGACCGGTCAATCTGGCAATGCCATCTGTAACACCAAAAACATCTGACTGCTCATCAAACTCGTTGACTTGGGTAGCAGATGCCTAATCTGTGACATAATTGAGACATTTGGGGATTCCAAGCATCCAATCAGGGATGACCTTCCTTACTAAACCCCCATTACCTACCCACCAAACCCTTTTTTTTTTTCTTCATCTCTGAGCCAATCAGAAAGCTGACCCCACAGACTAGAGGGAAGGAAGGCGAAATGCAGGTGTTTCACAAGGAAGACCAGGTTTTAAGCCGAGAGCGTCTGTGCCTCAGCATCCGGGTTGATTTCTGCCTTTCAATTGGTCCTCGTGTACTGCAACCTCGGGGTAAAGCCCCCGTCCCTCCAGATACCCTCCGGGCTACTGGAGGTATTACTCATAACTCATGACTGCAGTGGTAGATCCAATAAAGTGCAATAACTCAATTCATTCAGTTTTTTTTTTTTTTCTCTCCACCCTTCTTCATCTATCTGTTTTCAAATCACCGCCTGCCTCAACTCGTGTCCGGGCTGAGGTCAGACATCTGCATGCGCTTTCTCACCGGTAATCTCAAGAAAATAGCCACGAAATCTTTGCACCAATTTAAGTGATGATTCATAGGGCAAGACAAAGCGCGCATCAGCATAAATAAAGTGATTTCTCCCCCCCCCAGCCACTAGCCTGCATAAAGGAATAAATTCATATGGATATCAGTGAGCCAGGGGAAAGGTAGAAATGAAGATTTCCCGGGGAATAATTGACTTTGAAGGCTGAGGGGAAAAGCATTGTTGCTTTATTTTGATTTCTCGCTAGTAGTTTTGGAGTAGATGAAAAGCAAACAAAGAACGTCTTTGCAAACAAAATGCTGTTTCCACCATTATTTGAATGAGAATGAAGATATTTGGCGAGAAATGGACTATCTTTCCTGGAGGTGGGGAATGATATAAAAAAATACCATGCTGGGATCTGAATTTCAACTAAATCAAAACAAAAACATTTGTTAAAAGAACAGAAAATGTTGTACAAAATAAGAAAACTTGGCAATATCATGACAAAAACCTCTGGACAGATTCGTAGGAAGGGGGATTTTTTCATGGGCAGTGGGTGGAAATTCCTTCGGAATTTGATCAAAAGACTAAATACATAAAACAACCAACAATCCAAACCCGGTAATTTCAGTAACTATGTAAACTTCTCTTACTTTGTTTCATCTAGGCTGATTTCTACTGAGCTGTCTCTCATGTCTTTGTCCTTGGCGATGTGGCCATTGGCTTGCCATCTTAGCGAGGCAATAGGCGGGGCCAAGTCCAGGCCGTGCTCCATGGCTCTGTTCACCTCATCGTTAGTCACCACTGGAAAAAAAAAATTGGCAGACGGGCAAAAGGTTGATTCTCTTTGAGAGGTACTAAGCTTGTGAAGGAAACTACTACAGCAACAGGCCTTCACGCCATAAGCCTTTTACGAGTTAAATTTGAATATAATCTGGTACACTGAGTTCTTTAAATTCATGTGAACGTAACAATTTAAATTCTCCTTACTAAAACCCCTGGTGCTATACCTCGGTGATTTAGGGCAAGCTTTTGCTTAGTTACAGAAGAGACGCCTTGCAACAATATACTATTCTCAATGGATAAGAAGGCACAAAGGAACCAGTCCATTCCAGAGATGGTGGTCGCTATGCAAAAGCTTGCCCCGAATCACGAGGTATAGCCACAGTGTCTTTAGTCTGGCAAATTCAAATTCTTATGTTTGTGTGCAAGCAGGTAACTCAGTGTACCAGATTTTATTCAAATTTAACTCACAAAGGGCTTATTGAACTGCTTGTGTTTCGTTTGGGAGTTTAAACATTGAAACTAAAAGCAATCTTGTGAACTTAATTCAACAAATTACAAAGCAAACAGATGTCAGACTACTGCACACTGCAGGTCAGTACAAATAGCTATCTCAACTTTATTCCCCAGGATTTGGCTGAACACAAAAAGTGGCCCAAGATAAACAACAATCATTCTCCATGGAAGTAATTCCTTGGGCATGCTTAAACCCGCCTATCCTGATGTACAGTACTAGGGGCTTTCCCCAATACCATAGTTCTTGGAACCTTCAGATTCTGCATCCAGGGAATCTCAAGTTGTGTGGGTGTGTACTCAGGGATCTGGAACCATTTGTTATAGGTTTATATGTACACTTTGGAATGGAATAAAGAAAGATATATTTGTACACTTAATGAGCCACAACAAAACAGGTACTCTGCGTGGCACAATACAGTTTTTCAACAAAAGTTAAAATACATGTTAGAACCCCAGCCTGTTCCTGAGACCATAATCCGAGTCAAAGGTCAAGTGGAAAAAATACAAAAAGGAGAGGACATACTGTACATGCACTATGCATGTATAGTAGGTACTCCTTTGCCATTCTTTTTCAGAAGTTCAAATCTGGCTTGCATTAGAAATGTGCATACATGTATGTAAAAAGCCTTTTGAGGGGCAAATTTTTAGAAAAGATAAACCTGTATTTGGGGCAAATTTTTATTCCCAAATTCCCAAAGTTTTCCAATGAACATGTTACTCAGCCATTCTGTGACAAATCTGCGGTTTCTGCGATGTTTTTGTAGTGCCACATTTAAACAGCATACGGCTCCAGGAAAACCTACGGATGACGCATCCTCCTTTAAGTGCACGGCACCACCAAGAGATTGGTCATAAAATTTGTGACTTACGACTGATTACACAAATTAGATACACTCGCGTGGCAAGAGCAACGTCGGGACCCTGCATTTTAAGAATATGGTCGTGTCATTTTAAGGAATAGGACGTCGCCAGTCACTTCTGATGTTCAAAACAAGAAGGGAAAAAAAAAAAAAGCTGTGCCTTGTGATTATCTGGCACTGGAAGTAATTGCAATTGTAAATTCTTCTCAGAGTGCTATGTTTCTATAACCCATGGGACCAAGACGCCCCACAATGCAGGTTCACGGAAGTTCATTCGGAATAAGCGGCAGTGTTTTTCAACCTTTTCTGTACGACAACATCCCCCCCCAACACACCAATGGTCAGCGATGTACAGGGCAGAGTCGCTCGTTCGTAAGGTGTGTATATATATCCCCAGCGGCTCCGACTGGGGAGGGAAGGCATGAGAGACAACGCACCGGTCTCACTCATCCAAAATTTAAAATGCATGCCTGGTGCCGACATCGTCACCCAGCCAAAGGAGATTCCCACCGTTAGGTAATCTTCTTGGATGGTGAAGATGCTCTCTCTCTCCGTGTATTGTTTTGTTCTCTCCTGTTTTTTTTTTCCCAAAAGGTTCCTTTGTGGCGACTGTCAACGCAACGCCGCTGATGTGTTGATGACTCAACGGTGGGTTTAATGCACCAAGTGAAGAAAAAGAGGGCGCGCATCAGGGCTCACTCACCGTGCACTCGTGTCTTTCATAAGATAATGCAATTTGCCCCCCGGGTATTACATTGTCTCCTTGTACAACCTTTTCAAAAAAACAAAAATTTGCAGACAGCTCTGACAAAATTTAATTTCTACTCAAATTCATCTCAAGAGGATGATTTTTTTTTTTGTCTTGTCAATTTTCTGTTGGAAATTTCTCAAAAATATAAACACCTGGGAAGACTAATGACACGGTGCAGAAAGAGAAGTGCTGCTGTCGAGTCTTTATTTCAACACTCAGTTTTTCAGTTCTCCCCACGAGGTTAGTTAAACCGAGATGTGCAGTGGAGGGGGGGAGGGGTTAAATATGATCACCCACGGGAGGAAAACTGGTACAGCAGGTGCCATACTGCAAGTCAAGCAGAGAGGGTGAAGGCTGAGGGATTTCAAAATGGGGAAGAAATCATGATCCGAGTGATCTGCCCAGAAATGAAAACGAATCCCAGGAAACTGCTCAATAAACACTTGGTAAAGCAAGTGCTTGAGGCTCTGCAGTACGGTACGCACTGCTGCTCCCGAGGAACAAATCTACCCCAGACACGAGGAATCAACATGCAGAGAACTCTCAGTTCAATTTCAATGTCTCTCTGAAGCACCCCCCCCCCAAATACTCACAAACATTGTCGAGCTTCTGCAAGTTGGGCAGCATGCGCAGGACCGTCAGCCGGTAGTGGTCGCCGGCCGCGCAGGGGTTGTCCGCCAGCCACAGCACCCGCAGCTTGCGCAAGTTGCGCAGGTACCAGATCTCGGCCAGGTCGCCGATGCAGTTCTTGCGGATGTAGAGCTCCGCCAGGTTGGGGCAGTGGGCAAAGTCCTCCAGCGTGGTGATGCTGTTGACGCTGACATTGATGACCTCAATGTTGGGCATCTGGCGGAAGATGGAGACCTGGGATGTGGAGGAGGACACCGCCAAGAAAGAGACACGGAGGGAAAATATTTAGAATAAAATTGTAAGCATGACGAGGCATTTGATAAACAGTCAAACTGATTGTGTAAACCAGGCTGCACTTGAGGACGAACTGTGACTCACATGCAGGAAAAATGACTTATAGATTATCCATACATGTCCCGGAATTGAAGAGGACTGGAGCAAAAACTAATGCCTTGGTATTGAATGTACACGTGTGTTTTGCCAAGGCTGTAACTGCATCCAGGGGACAAACTGCTCTTATCTTCAAGGCCCTGTAGTGGGCAGTGTTACATTTAAATCCATCACAAATCTTGTCACAAGCCCCTTTACAAGTCCAGTCACATGTCCCTTCACAAGGCCTGTTGTCAGTAACAGCGTGGACAAGGACAAAGGAATGCTTCTGTACCAGTCCATTTGAATAGCTTGTGAATTGGCTCATGACAGAATTGATGGAACTGACCTGTGGACTTGTGATGGACTCAAATTTTAGTGTGCTACATGGTGCATATTTGTCTTGATGTCTTGTTTGTCTTAATTTTCAAATAATCAATAATAATACCCAATAATAACCAATAATAAAAATACCCAATCACTCGATTCTTTTTTAAATTTCTGTACAATTTGTATCTAACAACTGTAATGTACATGTAACTGCATATTTATTAGTTTTCAGACTTTGAATTAAATTGAATTGAATTGAATAAAACACTGGCTGTGGGGACAAAGTTTGTCATGGTCCCTACAGCATCTGTTAAAAACAGTCAGATGCTGATGTTAAAAGCAAAACAACAATTTTACTACAGGTGACCAACAAGAGGAAAAGTCACAAAAATTCGGGATTTGAGTATCTTTGGATAAAGCAGCGTAGCTGGTTTCTTCTGGTACTTTCACCATTTCAACATACACACGAACATCTGTATCAGTCAGTTACATGTGTGGTATCCACAGATATTTTATTACTGCTGTATGTAACTTTACTCTTAAGTTGTGGGAGCTGGTTGAAACATTGCTGTTTACTGTACAGCGTGGCACTGCGCAACATCTAAGTGGCAGTTGTAGTATGTTCACATGGTGCCATCAATCACACGTATGTTACCGATCCGGAATGTACACTTTTAAAATGTGGTTATCGCAGGCGAGGAGTCTCTCTGTGAGCGACACCTGCTTTAGTTATCAATGGCACTGCCGTTAATGACTTAAACACATCACAGAAGATTATGGAACTGCTGGTGCTGAAGTGCAATATGGATAGTGGCAAAGTCTTTACAAAAATATACTGTGTTTCCACTTGAACGGACGTGGATCCTTCCTTCCAGGTTTAGTATGTTAGTCAATCAACATCAGTTGTCAGAGCCGTGAGTCAGCACGACGGTTCTCCCACCATTCGTCCTTATTCCGGCCACGTCCGAAACGAAAACCAATTTACTAAAGCTGTGCATCCACACACCTACACGTATTTTCTTTTTTTAATTTCTGATTCCGCACAAATTGTATGGAATACCAATCAGTCTCCACAGAGGCGGGGTTACGTGTGGCAGCTGCATTGCTGAGGATGACTAATGTTTGCAGCGGGGGCTGAGGACCTCGCAGTTTGGACAGGTGAGAAGTCTACGGCCCCACTATGTTTGTTGGCAACGAACCCCCCCATGTTATTCTTGGTCGTGTTGGGGATCAGCGGACTGTAACAAAAGCCACACCGCTGGGATCATTCAGGAAAGAGTAAGGGAGAGTGAGGGGAAAAAAAGGACTTGGGGAATTGATAGCGCAAATTACTGCTTTAATGGCAGAGTGATAAAAGGACAGGCTGGTATTCACGATAAGATCAGGTATCTTCACAGCATTCCATTGGACACATTTTGTCCTTTTTGGGGGGGGTGATAAGGTGTGGGAGAAGAGGGATTAGGATATGGACCTTGTAGGGCTCCCCTCCAAATGTAGGCTGTACACTTGAGCGATGCACCTGCAACTCAATTGTCAATTAACTGGGTCAGGGTAATTAACAATGACACTTAGATGATCCATTTAGCTGTTAAGGGATGCCAGAGATGTCTAGCATGTCGATATTCTGGGGCTCGAGTTACTCCCTCTTCATAATTGGCTCCAATGAATGTTCCCCGTGAAATATTCCGGATACGCAGGCCGTGTGCAAACTAATAAAGGGTTGGGGGTTTCAACATGTATGTACACACTAGCACTTGTGCTTGCATGCCTGCTTAATGGATTGTTAAAGTAGATTCTTCTAAGCTCATTTGACACGTTGCTGTGAGCCAATCCAATGACAGCTTGTGGTTGGTGTGTCCAGCTTTGCTACAGGTGCATCCTATGCTTAAAGCATGAATAACAAAACGGCTTTCCAGAACTACAGGTAACATGTACGTGTACACGCCAGCCTTTTGCCAGTTAATTTTGAGAGATCTATGCATTTAACATCGGTTAGCTGGCAATTTGTAATATTAAAGATGCTGCGGCCACATCTTGGGCAAGCTCTGTGGAACACTACTGGACCAACACACCGAGGGACAGAAACCCAAATCATACCGTGATTCTGGAGCTGGAGGTCACTGGCATCAGACATACTACAGTACTTAGCAAACGACAAAAGGAATCCAATTTTATTTGCAAGATAAAAAATTAACATTTTCAGTACGGATATATGTTCAATTTTATTTAATGGCTTCAGAGTTTCAGTGCAGTCAATTCCACATGAGACACTTGCAAGATAAGCCAGTGTAGATCCAGATAAATATCCTTTATAGTCAAATGATTCCCACTTGGTTTCATTCTTTAATGCCGCTGAGATGATTACGATGAGATCGACACCAGTGAGCGTTTCGGTTTAATCCCAACATCTGCTCATCACATTGCACCGTTCATTTTCCAAAACCGTGCAGTGTGTGGGTGATGGATGACATTTCCTGGATCCACACGCACACAGAGGAAAAAAAGGGTCTGTTTGACAGATTTGGAATTGTCAGCCATTCGTGACCAACTCAGAATAGTGTTTTGTGACAATTCACACTTAATTCTATCCTGACAAATGACTAATCGGGGGTTTAATATTTAATAGGAAGTGGAGATGGTAAAAATGAGGTTTTAATTACATTGCTGGGACGCCCTGCAAGCTCTCATTTCTGTAATTTCTTGCACACTTGCACAACGGATGACTAATCACCTTTGTGCTGAAATGGACTCTTTTTTTCTTGGGAGAAGTCGTTCCTTTTCACTGCCCTGACTCAAAATTGCCTCATAAATTACTTCAGCAGGCTTTTTTTTCTTCTAATTTTCACTTAATCAAGTAAATCATAACAAGTTGAGTTTTTAATAAGACTGTGTTGCACTGCAATCTTATAAAAGTTGTGAACTGCGTCACTGCTTGGAAGTTGGCATATCAAAGATTGCAAACAGCACAAAGCTGCCCCGCTTCAGGCGGGTTTCGCAGCCTGGCTAATATCCAGAGAGATTCCTTAAATGCATCAACATCTTGAGCATATCTGTATCCAAGGCAATGAGCTCTACGAAATGCAGGAACAAATTCCTGGCGGCAGGACAAATCAAGGGAGCAGTGATGCTACAAATTGGGTCCCAGGATCTTTAGAATGACTCTGAACACACATCTATCTAAACCCTGTTAACCTGCGGAGTGCCGTCCGATGGAGCGCGGTCTCTCTCTTCATCACCATGAAGCAGGGAATAAATCAAGCCCGTCCGCACACGCGAGCCTCCTTAAAAACCACAATCCCATCACTGGGCAGACATCCAAATTGCTCTCTCGCCAAAGTCCCGTCTCTGGGAACTGAAAGACTCAGACAAAAAGCACGGCGTCACCGGTCGTGGAACAACTTTTTTTTCTTCCCCCGCCCGACATGCGAATTCAATCAGTCCCACGTGTAAATTGGTTGCAAGGTAATAAAAAAAATTTGGCTTGTGCCATGCAGGGAAACAATTCTCCAGAGCTGCTTTTCTGGGCAAATACTTAAGTCAGACAGTGACAGTGTCAACCAGATTCATGAGCGTATTTATGTGTATTGACACTTGCACGTGCACAAAGCTGACATGAAATATGGTAATATGATGCAATCAGAAACGTAGACGGGAGATTTATTTTGTGGGCAAAGTAAAATGCATGTAGTCGCCATTTGTTGGTTTTTCCTACACATTCATTCAATCTGGTTCCATGACTTTTGGGAGCAGATGAATCACCACATTCTACATAACTCTGGTCGCTACATGTGCACGCACTCATACACCTTGCATGTAAATTACTTTACTTTTCAACTTAATTCAAGGAGAGCTTTATACAGGATCACAAACAAATTGTCGGGGGGGTTTAATTGAGAAAAAATTTTTAGAAACAGAGGGAGACCCTTTCTGTTACTGTATCCTCTAGTATTTAGTATGAAAGTCAAGATATTTAACAAATAACATTTACATGTACATTAATGACAAAACTCTCTGAAACAAAAAAAGCTTCTCCCTATTCACCAGGGTGTGTGAAAAATCACATTACAAATAGTGAATTAAGGGCTGCTGGGAGCTAGGAACAAGTGTGTACCGGTATTTTCAAATCCCAGAGCTGGCATAGCAAATCACAAAACTTGAAAATAAATTAAAATGATTAAAAGGAAAAAAGGGCTCAAACCAAATTCTTACCACAAATCACCTTCCCCCCAAAAGGCAATTCCTTTAGGAGAAAGTATGAGAAAAATGATAACTATGTACGTGTACTTGGGCATTACATGTAATATCCAACACATGTACATTGTGCACCTTGCAAATACAATGTAAATGGATCAAGAAATATTATCGACCATGCGTAAACTCCCGTGAGGCCAAGCATGCCATGTGTACACTACACTGAGCAGGTCTATGCACAGGTTGCTTCAATCCATATACTGAGAGAGCAGGTGAGGCATTCGACCCAACTATTTATGGCACTCCAGCCAAATACTTGACAGTTTACCTGTGATAAAAATTCCCGATATCAAAAAGGGCCGAGAGTTTGGGGGGGAAAGGGGAGGAAGCAGAAGAGAGTCGGAGCCAGCAGTATGTCCCGGCCCGTAAAATAACGCAACTGTGAATCAGGGTCTCCCATCAAAGAGCAATGAATGGAATCTGATGAATAGAGAATGGGCCCCCCCATAGGTGCGGTCTGACCATTTTTTTTTTAAAAAAAGACTTTCTGGGGGAAACCACAAGAGTGGTTGGTATTGAAATCTGGAGAGATGATGTGTCACCAGGGCTAGGTACTTCATGGAAAATGGTATCAGTTATAGAAGGTACTTGTAACACAGCTGTAATTGTAACACTGCCATGATAACAGCAGAGATCTTGTATGGCACTCAGTTTAATGAAAAACAAAGGCATTATTTGATAACGGGCGCAAACATGGCTCTGGGCAAAGAAAAAAGTGATAGAATTCTGTACGTGTATGTAAACAGTGATCCTTTCATGTGGTAGCACAGATTTCCAATTCAGCCTTCAACTGTACAGACACATGACACAAAAAACTGTGACAGCTTTTTACCCTTTTGTTTCAGGATACATTGGCACAAATTTCTCTTTGTTCAGGGAGTTTGTAATGTACCGGTAGGATAATTACAAGTACCTTTTTTATCTTCATTATATTTCCAAACATGTGGCCGAGGAGGGAATTAATGAGAGAAAAAGATGCTTCTTTTCCCGTTACAGCACAGTATTTATAGACAGTGTGATAGAGTTAGTATTCCATTTGAATCAAATCCCTTATTCTCCTGGAAATTAGTTTCTAGCCGCTTTCTTGGGTAAGTTTATTCCCTTTGATTTGCTTTTCACTTCCCATCTTTACTGGTAAGTGACCATGATAACAATGGCCTGCTGGCTGTCACTTTGACACCTCCGGTACCTTTCCCTGTCATCTTGTCCCAAAAGCATTCTTAGCACACATGTATGTATATGTATCTCAATCAGGCCAATAAATTAAAACAACACTCAATACAAGGCTAAGCTGCGTCAATACCTATTCAAATGAGCACGCACAGCATACCTGCACAGGCACACACTTGCAAAATAACGCAGATTTATAAGAGAACAAGATATCACGCACACGACCCAGCCCACATCTCTCCTCCCCCCCCACACACAGCAGTCCAAATCGGAAACGTCAATGCTCCCCGCCGTCCCTAAACCCTGAAAAACCGGAACGAGGGAATCCGGTCTGAAGCCGCAAAGCTGTGCTGGGCAAACAAGACCTCTTGTCAGCCTTTCCTTGAGGGTGTGCGTAATTGCCAGCCTGGAAGATTTGGAATTGGTATAAAAAAAAAAAAGAGGGACGTGCTAGAGGAGCTGTAAGATAATCCGCACACACCTGAGTGTTCTCTCTAAGTCCTGTGCCAGGGATAGTTGTGGGGGATGGTTGTTGGGACAGTCGGATAAACAGGACAGTGGTGGTTCAGAGGAAGCTGGGCAAACTGAAGTGGTAAATCAAATATCGTACAGTCCGAAGAACTGGCTAATTTGTGTGCCACTGTAATCAAAATTGAACAGGGGTAAAAAAGGTGATTGAGAGCCGAAAAGCCTAGCTTTAACCCATTAAAGTGCTGTCCTGGCGATAGGACATCCAAGGTTTGTACATGTAATTCTGCACTCTGACTGTCACTTGGAATCACTCATCGGCCACATGAAATGGAAGTCTGGGGTTCACAATCAAGGACCTGCCGGCGCACACTGTAAATGTTCATCATCTCCAAATGCGCAGCACTAGCTTCTACTCTGTGTACAAAATACACCCAAAATTTGTCACAAACTCGGCGGATCACTTATAAATGCACTCTAGATTGTAGAGGAGGAAATTGCTGCCAGACGAATACAATGCTGCAGTATGCAGTTCATTTTACTCGTCCATTTCTGAGTAACGATGTAAATCTGATCGATTCCCAAGATGATTAACATTCACATTCTTGTTTCAGGGATGGGATGCTGCTCCACGCAGGACATCAAGCCAAACTTGGAAAACCAAACACCACAGTTTAAGATTCAATGTTTTCCATGTAAATGGTTGATAAGCAAAGATTTTCACATGGTAAATTTTTATCGGGATATCTGTCGGCTCCTAGCATTTGATTGTTGTACTTGGAATGAAAATAAAATAGCCGAACTGATCACACGCTTGCTGGCTAACGAAACCAACACACTGTACCGATCAACGGCCCCACAAATGCCAAGGACATGCCAAAGCAGTGGACACGGTAATAAGCATGTTGGAGGAATCCGGCGGCCTGGGCTCCTCTTAAGTCAGGCCTCATATTTGACAGTACTCGATCAACCGGGATCGTGCCAGGAAAGAGGGAAAAGCAGGACGGTGAAGCTGATTAAAAGGATGGGTTAAATCTAAGAAAGAAGAGGCGCTGGGGGCCAGGAAGATGAAGTGTAAGGAACAAAGGATCTGAGTTTTGGGCCTTTAATTCATGTGGCTGGCTGCGAAGTTGTGTTTTGGGCTTTTCTCCCAAAACATAATGTAAAGGTACCTGCTGCCGGTAAGTCAAAAAACAGGATCTCCAACCTGTTCATACTGATTTCAAATTCTTATTTTTGAGTTGACCGTCTTTGTACTGGGATAAACAAAACCTTGGCTTTAGGGTTAAAAAACAATAAAGGCATAACTCACCAGGCAGCCTATATAAAACACAATCCCAATACAATCCCAGCCCCATTCAATCCCGCATTCACGTTCCATTATGTCACAGATTTTCATTCGTCAGGCACTGCTCTTGACTGTCTCACAGAAATGTCAACTTTCACTGGAACGAAAACTCCAATGTCCTTTAAAATTGGCAGTTTGGTACAACATCCCGCAACAAACCTTGTATCAAAAGGAAGGGTGGGGGACTACCAAACAAAGC
Source organism: Acanthaster planci (assembly GCF_001949145.1). The sequence continues at coordinate 2,712,593 of NW_019091356.1, read as the reverse complement.
TTTGCTCAGGGGCAGTACACAATGAGTAATACTACACGTGAGCTACTTAAGTACCCCTTCTGCTCTCTGCTGACAATCCCAAGCAACACTGATGCCGCAGACAGTTGACAAACCCTTCTTGACCCCAGCCTTTTTGGCCATACATGTCATCTCCTGAGTTCACACTTGGCATTGTCAAGGTCTGTCGTGTCAATCAGAGAGTGGGATCTGTCTCTTCCAAGCAGTCCAGATGAGGGGGTTTTAGCAAACAGGTGAAAGACACGGAGTGAGTCACACTGGTGGTGCTGGAGCAAACTCCATCAGCCAGAAACGGTGAAAAAAAAAGGGGGGGTCCAAAAGATCAGTGGATACATGAATACTGACGGGACTAGAGCTTGTTGCACCGCGGTTATTACGAGGGGGAATTTGTAAAGAGCTAAACTGTATTCCGTGCTTTAACAAAAGGGTAATTTGGAAAACGATGGAGCGTCTGAGTGCCAAATCAGATTGTGATTGAATTTTTGTTTTTTCTCTTTCTTTTTTTTCCTTGAGAAGAGGTCAAGGAAACAAGTGAGTCAGCTAAAACGACAAGGACAATTTGTGACCAAATCCTGTGAAAGAATGAATTCATGAGTTTATTAAGGGGGATTTGAGGCACTGCAATTTGCATCAACATGTTTTCTACTCTTCATGCTGACACTTTAACTTATTTTCCCCCAAATATGACAAGCATGACAACATCCACAAGGAAGTTTACATGTTAGAACACGACAGCAACTTTTCCCTCTTTTTTTTTAGAGAACAAATTTTGATAACCCTGCACTTCCACAAGGATGACCAGATCATCATTAACAGAAATCGCAAGGAAACTGATGGAGTACACATTTTTGTGCAATATGATTTCTCTGCAGTATTACCTCACTCACATCAGCATCTCATCAATTTTTTTTCTTTTCTTTTTAAGACCATAAATGAATGACGATTGCGGCACATTAGAACTGGACGCACCGTCTGCTGACACATAAATCTCAAGTTTGAGGAGGTCTCTCCGTGAAATAATGGGTGCTCGGGCACGTTCCACGACGAACCAGTAGTCAAACTTCAATTTGCTGCCCGAAAGGATGAACTTAAATGGCTCGCCAACGAAATGGTTTACGGCCTCCAGTGATCGGCCGTGACATTCAGGCTACAGACAAATTCTTAAAATGTCAATCCAAGTTAAGCGGCAACATCATGTGCAATTAATTTTTTCTCATGATTTATTTCATTGCCGGAGCGGGGAAGGAAAAGCTTGTCCACGGTTTATGTGGACGAATTGGGGACAGTGAAGTGATACTCATGTCCAAACATGAGCAAGAATGAGATTCAGCAATTTGTACAGCTGTGATGGGAATTTTTACTAGCTCAGCAATCGGCGGAATAAAAGAAGAAGGTGGGGGGTAAAAATGACTCATGACCGGTAACAAAACTGACAGGAGCTTCCATCTCTCGTCCCACAATTTAAACTATGTAGAAGGTTATCAACAAAGCATCAAGACTACATCCGATTCCATGGGGAAACCGTTCGTCTTGTTTCTTACATGAGTGCCTTTTAAAAGAGAGACCGGCGGTAGTGAGCCCCGGCCGAGCTGCGGATGATAGATACATGTACAAGTGAGTTTTTATCTCACCAACCTATCCATCTTTTCAAAAGTCCCACGATGCATTTGCTCCTCAGCGCCAGCACACCGTTTGTCGGCCAGGCTGGCTGATTAAAAGGAAATTGAAAACCGAAATAACAGAGCAGGGGAAGAGCAAATCCCACTTGGCAGGTTTCAAACTGCTGTGCTTTCTAATTTCATCCGATGACATCACTCTTCTCCCCCCAATATTTCCTTTGGACAATCTGATTCTCTGATGGTGCATGTTCCAAGTATCTTCCACAGCAGAAAAAGAACATCTGCGATTTTAATTTACATACCCGAGAAGGTTCCTACAATTCTGCCAAAAAAAAAATCAGAGTTGGTGCTGACATAGGCCTATAGTGTCTGCCGAACACAACTTGAAGTTTGGACTGATGTAATTATATATCTCTACAGACAAAACTAAAAAAGTGTCGTCAAAGAGGGACTTTCTTCCCTTGAGAGATGCCCAACAGTGTTCTTGTAAGAATCGTATATGTATGAAACTAGAACTAGAATTTTGCTGTCAATTGTTCATTTCATAAGCCAAAATGATTCAGAAAAATAGTCAAGACTGCTGAATCTCAGTCTAAAGCAACTTTTCTAATTCAAAGAAAAAAGAAAAGACAAACCAGACAACTTTTTTTTTCAATTCAAAGTGCATCAGACCAACATTTGCTAGGCCATGCCTGAACAGACAGCTCACAGAATCTGCTGATCTGCTGTATACACTAATTGAATTCGGCAGGTGAAACTTAACACTTTGAAAGGACACAGGGGTACATGTACATGTCAAGCATCAGCTGGCAGGAAAAACCCTGTAGGCTGATACACGTACATGTAGGTGGACCCCTACATGCACCACATGGTATACATGTACATGTAAATGTATGCATGTACATGTACATTGTACAAGTATATATTAGGTATGCATGGAATGTTAACACAGATGAACTACATGTACATCACAGGCATACCGCCATGCTCTGGTACCATCCTGGTATAATGCATCTACAAGATTACCTTTCTAGTACAGGTGCAGTAGTGGATGTCCTACTTTAATAAAATATTCACGATGTAAACTGATACATGTAGATAAACCAACTGGCTCAGTCATTAAAATGTAATATACTTATATAGCTACATGTGAAATAGTGCTTGACATTAAAATCCAACAACTTCTGAATGACTTCCTAACCAATTCTTTCCAGGTGTTACGGCTATGTTTGCTTGCATAAACCACCGGTATACATGTACATACATGTACACAGAAACTAACACCAGCAGAAACACTAAATTCTATCCCTCTGAAAAATGTGCAAATGTATTGAATCTAAAACATCTCCCAGCAAATTCCCCAGTCCAAAGGATAGGACGTCCAAATGGCAAGAGAGAAAGAGCTATCAAAATACTCCCAAGCCATCCTGACTCAATGCAAGAGCCCCATAGTGTCTCCATTTAACACTAATTCCAATGCGATTTGACAGATGAGGAAGGCAAGATGGAGGAGGGGGGGGAGAGAAAGGAATCTATGTGTAAGCCAGACCAGACTGCCGTCTTCACATACCTGGCAATCCAGCCCAGGACGGAGTCTGCTCTACTGTTATTTCAGGTACCAGGTGGTTTTATTCAGTGGCTTTAACGGGGCGACCGTGACCCCCTTCCCACGAAGAGAAATCTAAAAGGTGGGCGCGTGTGTGTGTGTGTGTGGGGGGGGGAGAATAGAAAGGTGCCCATCATTTTCAAAATAAAGAAAACAGGTCAACTTTTGAGAGGTTGAGAAAATAGGACTCCGGGAGGCGAGTAAACAAACATTTGGGGATGTGGTCCAGCACGATGGTGATCGAAGATGCAGGACTGTTGAAGAATGCTCAATGTTGTAAACTCCATACGTATGTGTCATGCTTGGTCTACATGCATACTGCACCCAGACGTGTACATGTACATGTAGATTTACACACTGGTTATTAAAGATGTTAATTTATCTTGTCGCACTTAAAGTGGACTCTAATCCACACGCAAAATTTGCTTAATCAGGTCATGTACACGTACTCGCATTCATTAACTTCTGATGTTCTGCCCCCTCCAAGCACTAACTGCATAAAGGTTTCCTTACATGTAGCCTTTAAACAGGAAACAGGACTGTAGCCAGGACCATAGATAATGCTGCATTCACAGTCCTATAGTCTGATACTCTGCTGACAGAAAGCAACTACATGTACAATATTGCAAGCTTCTTCTCATTCATTACAAGGTGCTGCAAGCAGCATGTCGTATTTACTTTACTAATGTACATGGGTACACAGAGCTGACATTTATTTTCAATGGTACTCTTTACCGTGCCACAGCTTATAAAGTGCAGGGTAACCTACATGTACATGTATCATTTATTCTTATTGCACAGTTGTTTCCGTGTCTCTGGATGAGAAAAGTGGCGGCAATAAATTAGACACTCTATGTAGTGTTTATGAATTTGCCCGAGAACATGGATGTTTGTTTTCCTACAGACGGTTGATCGAACCTTAAAAAGTGCACAGACAGGGAGGTCGCTCAAAGCATCAGCGCAGTTTCAATGAAACTTGTGTTTTGTTTTTGTTAAAAGCTGCCATGCTGAGGAGAGCCTATCACAAGCAGATTTGTACATGTACATTTACCTCTCAAGGCAAGGGAGAGTACTTTCACAAGATACATTGTACGTATATTTTTCAAAGTTGCATGAAACATCGATGAGAGTGTCTACACACCAGGTGTACTGAACAAGGTAACCTTTGATGAGGCACAGCAGACTCTCATGTACCGGTACCTGTACGGGAGGGAGGCATATTCTATTTCAACCTAACAGGTACCTGTTTCTTATTTCACAACAAGAGAGGGAGCTTAGCTTGTAAACAGGGAACAGGATTATAATCTTTACAAAATTCTAATCCTTTGCATGTATACATGTAGATATCTCTTTATATTGAAAGAATGCTCATTTCAAATGTTTTTCCTCCATCGACATCTTTCCTTTCCTCGCAGATTTCTCGTCATCTTCCCTCAACCGGTCAATACTCAGCATGACCCCCACTCCCCGCTGAGTTTACCGGCTAAGACAATTGATTCCCATCTCAAAATGGTTTCCTGTTTTGCAGCCAAGCCGTCCAAGGTCGACACGCTCCTTCATCCCCGTCACTGCCACCGTGGGGAGCAAACACATCCCCGAGTTCCATCCATTCCCTGCACCGACCAAACAACTTTCCCCCTTTCCAATCTCCCAGGTGTTCAGGTCTTTTCCGCTTGCAGTATCGTGTGACGGCGCTTTGGGGAATGTTTCCTCCGCTCGTTAAATGTCAGAGAGCGTACCGGACGACGTGGAGAGAATCCGAGACGTTATCTCTGTCTAATCCTTTTTTTCCGATTCCTCGGTGGGATGCGTTGAACAAGATTGGCTTGTGGATTTGTTTGTGTGCCCAGAGTGAGAAGTAGTGGTTACTGACTTGGTAATCTTGACTGTGGCACGTGCATGCTGCTGTACAAAGACCTTTGGTGGGGGAGGGGGTGTTTATCAAATCCAATAGCTTCATCTAAATGACCCAAGTGATGCCAAACTGAATTCTTAGGTCTTCTTGTTATCCTGTTAGTAATACATGTACATGTCCTGTCAAAAGAATTATTCAGGAATAAGATTTCAAGTGTGCAATTTATGCCTCAGTGTGGTGCAGTGCAGTGTGGTACTAAGTTGTGGAGAGTATTTCTGACACACCATTCATTTTCAATTTTTTTTTAAAGATGTGAACTCTGACAAGCCAGTTGGTTTTACTCAAACTTTCAACTCGGCTCTTGTGGGTCTGCTAATGCCTAGAGCAGGCTAGTCAATGTGTTGAGTAAAATCTACGGGGTCTTTCAAGGATAGGCGCTCCTTCTTAGGAGAGATTATTCGGAAACATGAGGTGTTATTGAAAATAACGGGGAGGATGCTATGAGTTGATGTCACCTCTTGGCCATTTTCCAGGCCGGGAGCTGGTAATGACTGGCATAGTCTCGTGCAGCCATTTCAGAGAATTTGCCAATCAGAAGAAGAGGTTGTGTGCACCTCGGTCTTCTCTTCTTGTGAGTCATGAAAGATGGGTTCCAGGACCCTAGTGCAAGATATCGACGATCCTATCCCACCAAGGTAAAATGCAGAGAAATGAGCGAATCATCATGTGCATCTTCTATCAACCCTATCACTCGCGGGATTCTTAAAAACCCACTTTCGTTTCTTACGCAGGCACGTGTAGAGCCCAGCAACACTGGTTTGCATGGGACTTGATTGGTCCTTTGAAGTTGAAGGTTCTTAGTTATCCAGGATTATCACTGATCTTAATAAACCTGTCCATGTCCATGTACGTCAAAACAAGGACTGTGTTGTTTTTTCATTTGTTGTCATCTGTTGGGCACTTTTTGACCACTCTCCTCTGAATGTTCTCAGAGGCTTTGTGACTGGTTTCCTGCACAATAAATGATTTTGGGAAATTCTGAATGGTTCCTGGCAAAGAGGAATTAGGATTGTATTTGATGTTGTGCACATGGACTGGTACACGTAACAGTATACCAGTATGTACAAAACAGGGGTTGACATTACATGTACCAGTACAGGTGCTTTTGCATCCAACATACCAAGATTAGCACCTAGTAATCTGTAATAAAGCGAGAGGTCGGGTGCTGAAATTAGCACCCGGCTGTTACTGATCTTCTCTTCACAAAATACTTCCAACAACCTTTTCTCATGTTAAAACACCCGTTTTTATGTTTTCCTACTTACATTTGCAATTTTTGAAAAGAAACTTCTGTTATTTTCATGAGTTCCCTTCACCTTTTGCTGTTGTGAAAACCCATGCGCAAATCTCAATCCATTATCATTAAAGCAAAGCTGTGCTGGTTCCCGCCGCATCCCGCCCATGCCAGAGAATGCGTGATGGAAATGTGCCAACCAGTTTATACGTCTCGGTCGCTTACGCTACATCAGCCTTCCGCACACGCAACCCTACAGCTGCAGGTCGAAAGAACATCAATATTGCAAGAGGATTTCTCCAAGTTAATTCATAGAACTTGGTCTCTTGTCAACAGATGCACGTATATGTACATGTATTCTCTGTGTTCAGAAGTTCACTTTGAGGTGGTTTGAAGCGAGCGTGTTTCCACCAAAATTCCTGCTGCAGCACAAGGTTTATCATCCGTTCGTTTGGATGCATCACGCACACTTACCACGCAACACACGGACATTGTTGGCCAGTTTGCTGTCGTGATCCATAAGTATTGTTGTGAAATGTCTACTGCCTGTATTTTCACAAAGACTAAGACGGGTTTTATCACTAGTTGAGACAGTTTTCAGAAGCTTTCGTACCCATTCATGCCATTCAATCAGCACAGAAAAATCGTCCCCAAAAAATTTCTGACATACTGACCCTATTTTTGAAAGGCATATACATGTAATTGGAAGCAGGACTATCATTTTTTGGCCTAGTATGACTTTACCTAAAATAGCTCCTGGGTTCTGTGAAACAGCTCCCAAAAAAACCCTGAAATTTGAAAGGCCAGGAGCTGTTTTTAGCTTCTGGGCAAAAAAGCTTAATGTCGACCCCTGACAAATGCCCATTTACACCCTAATTAAAATTTCCTGACAAACTGAGAAATGTAGCAAGTAACAACAAACCAACTTATAATAAGGTAGACTTATCTAAGGTAGAAAAATATTTTCACTTTTCTGTTTACTTAATGCACATACATACTAGTATATGTGTAACTTATCCTAACTTTAAAGTGAGTAACTTCTTAATGCTAACAACTGTTCGAGCAAATCCATCTCTCTGTGATAACAGGGATACTTGTTCTCATTTTTCAGCCCATGTTTGAACAATTGGAGGCAATTCCTGGTTACACAGATCTCCAACATGTACAAATTTACTCTCTGACTCAGGCAGCCCCTCAGCAAACATCACTCTCCCTTGTTTTTCCCCCCCCCTTTCCTTCTCCCCTCCCTCCCCTTCCTCCATCAATTCTCAGTTGGGGCTACAGGTATCATGTCAGACAACAAATCCCTGGGGGGAGGGGTCGGCATCTGTTAATCCAGAGAGTTAATTTACATTGAATTACAGCCACTCCAATTACCCTCTGTGAAATAAAAGTTTTTTTTAAAAAGGCCATACAGAAGCAAGGCGTAATGTATACTCACATCTGTCAATTCTCCACACCTGCGAGGTGCATCAGAAAGCAACGGCGTCAGCAAAGAGACGCGATAAACCACAGCACCACGAGAGGCCAAGCAGTGGGAAAAGAAAAAAAAAATGAAAAGAGAAACGTGTTAGAAATGTGTTGATTTATGAATTGCTAGAGAAAGCCAGTGACTTTCCTACTGACAAAAAAGAAAGAACTGTTCTCATCAATCAGCAAGACTATTCTATCGAAACCTGACAGCGCTGTTATTAATCTTGATATCAAAACCTCACTAATGTCTCCCAATGATAACCAGCAATAAATCAGACTTTGGGGACTCTCTCCATTGGTTTTCTCTTCTTGAAATGGGAAAGTGTATTAAATTCCCACTTTTATTTGAAACAAATACGGACGGATGGAATTCCATACTTCTGTTTCCCCGACTTAAATTTTTCTTGCTGCTCGCTAGAATGGCTGAACCCGACAGATATGGGAAAGTGAAAAATGAAAATGCTGCAACAATGTAACATATACTGGTGTCTATGCACAATGTAAAATTTACTGGTGTATATGTACATGTACATTTACCGGTGTATATGAGTTTGTTTCTACATTCAATTGGGGACCCTGAACAATAGCGGACAATAAGGTCCCCGGATTGACAACTGTGTACAAAACATATGGATGGTCTTCTGAAAAAGTTAAAGTAAAAACAAAAGAGGAACAATAGGGGGTCCCCAGTTGCAGGCAAATACACACTTGGGTGTACATGTAACATTCACCGGTGATATGTACATGTACTTGTGTACATGTACATGTGTACACTGTTCAAACAACTACCAGTACATGTACAAGGTTGGAAACGTAAACTTCTGGGTGTTTTTTTTTTTTCAGGTGATTCTTGCAAAAAAAAAAGCAACAAGCAATGAACGTGTAGATGAGGACCACCTGTTGGACAAAGTAGGCATGTTAAAGGAAAGAAGTGAGAATAGTGATATTTCATGTGTGTACATCTATCTTTGTGTTTGTATTTACCTGTATATTTGCCATTTGCATTCATTTTTTCATTTGTAATTATACTGGTAAATTCATTTGTTTTGTTTGTTTGTTTTTTGTCATTTTTCAATTCTATTCACATTTTTGTTTTAATTAGACTTGTTATTTGCATTGTCTTTATTTATACATGTACTCTCTAAGTTTTTTGCCCTAATGGCCGCCCATACATTTGATAGGACAGGTTACACGAGCAACACACTCTCATAGTTTTAATTGAAAACCAGAGCAATAACACCGTGAAATTTTTTGCTTTGGGGATTGTTGACTTTACATTTCCTTCAGATGTTTTGTCCGATCGCATCTGCTTTTGGTGGGACAAAACCAAACGGGGTCAGATAATTGCAAATGTCCAGTTGTAATTTCAAGCTTAACACTGAATGCAACAGTTGAATTACATGTACGAGATAGGCACCAGAAAGCCACAGCACATGGTAGAATTTTTATCGTCAACCAAACGTCTGTCCGAAATTATGAACTACCATCAAATATGCAACCAGATAGCTGATACCCCATCACAGATCACCACCAACAGCCAACCTGCGGAGTTAAATTGTATTTCTTAACCAAATGCTCCATGGTCCCAATCGCCGCAAATACGACGCTGCCAACCCCAAAATGCCCACCAAACAAAATTTCATTTGCGATAGATTTGACATGATTCACTCCTGTGTGTCACAAGAATGGACTTTATCAAATGACTCTAATGGTGATGCTAGGACCCATGCAAAGCTTTACAAATCTCTCACATCAAAACAACCCAAAAAAGCTCTGCCTGGCTGTGGAATTTCTCAAATACTTTGCACTATAAAAGAAGGGCCAACCCCAGGAATGCAGGGCACTAAATCCTAGTCATTGTTCTCCACTGCAGGATTTCCTTTCAGCTGAATTGCCTCCCATGGATAATTACTCATTCTGAAAGGGGTGCCCTCCCTGAACAAAGGCCCTGTTTGGGTAGCGCTCATCTGCCTGAGCCGATTACCTTCAGTCAGCCAGCCTCCCCCTCCACCTCCCCCCCCTTTCTTTTTTTTTTGGCGAGGATCAGCTGGCACTGGATCAAATTCCTGCTTCAGATTGGTGGAGCACCCTTCCTCTGTGGGTGGAGTGGCCTTCCCTTTGTCCTGCGGCCTGGCTTTCAAGGATTGTGGTGGAAGAGAAAGATCATTTACCTAAGCAAATAATCTATAACTTAAGTTTGGGATGGGATATTGCAGGGTCTGTATTGCCTTATTGATGATTGAGCTCTCAAGCACAGACTGGCATCTCTTTCTGAGAGGCAATTTCGAGGGACTGCTTATATTCTACGCTGCAAGGTGCATGCCAGTGCGCTAAATGCCTAATATCAAACAAATATCTTCAAAAGGCAAGCTCAGTGATGAACTTCTTTCTTTTTTTGGAAAAAAGCTTTCCAGAAATGCCTGAAAACCACTCCAACATGGAAATCAAGAACAGTAACAATAAGCCTTTTTTTTTTAAGTTTAATTTGAATAAAACCTGGTACACTGAGTTTTTAAAATTCATGTGAACATATTGTATGTTGAATTTCCCGTACCATGTGATTAAGGGCAAGCTTACGCTTAGTTACATAAGAGACCCCTTGCACCAATAAACTGTTTTCAATGGATAAGAACAGCACAAAGGAACGAGTCTTTTCCAGAGACAGCAGTCGCTATGCAAAAGATTGCCCTAAATCACAAGGTACCCGTATAGCAACAGTGTCTTTAGTCAGTAGAATTCTAATTCTTATCTCTATGTGCAATTAAATAACTCAGTGTACCAGATTTCATTCAAATTTAACTCGCAAAAGGATTATAATCTCCTGGGGAGATCTCCCCAGAAGATCTCCCAAGGAGTCACTTTTGAGGTTACAATATATGTACCAGTACCTGTATCAAACCTTCAAAAGAAGAATTTCTCACTGCTTTTTCCACGAGAATGTAATCACATGTGAAGAGCTGTGTCTTAAAAAGGAAGGTCACTTGGAACATGGTTTACAACATATTTACTTCCAACTATAGTTTTTGGGATTTTTCCAAGACAAAAAAGAGCAACTCTTTTTCAAAACTCCACACTGCAGTCTGTTTGTGCCCAAAGCACATTTTCTATCACCAAAGTTGTGCACACAAGCAAGGCAGAATGTCACAGGAAGTTATTCTATCAATATTTACCCTGATCTTGGCTGTTATTTTCCGTGTGAATGGGCCTAACTGGCTCAAAGCGCTCCTGGACATTTTTTGCTCAATTTGCAGTGTGCATAAAGCACATTGTGAGCGGCAGAGGCACCCCCCTTCTGTCCTTTGATACAATGGTGCCTGCACTGGTGAGTGTTTATGGTTTGTTACTGCTGTAAGGCCCCGGCGTCCAACTAGGCTTTTTTCCCCTTTTTTTACTGTCTGGATGTTTACAAGAAAACATGTCTGAGTGGCCTTTAGTCTGCACTACAATCTGGTTGTTTGTGCAGAGAAATGCTCTTTTGGTGATGCATTATTGGCTCTTCAATGCTGCCTGTTTCCATCAAACAGGAATGTATAATTCATAGATGTGATGTTTGCAAGATGTACAGTTTGTAAGGGGTACGTGCTTTAGCACAATACATATGTCAGTATTGGCATGCCGTTACCTTCATTGTTAGTGGTACGCAGACGTAAGCAAAGGATTGTGTAATTGAACGTGCCCACGGTGCAAATTTGATGGGCATCAATTCCAAACATTTCTTTGTCTTCATTTCATCTTTTTCCTTCTGTGGTAGCGGTACATGTCAAAACTTACCACAGACATGTACTGCATGTGTCTTTGAGAAGGAATGACACCAAAGACACAGCATCACCATTCAACAGTTTGGAGGAAGAACTTCTTAGCGGAACTGTTCATAAATTCCAGTGACTGCTTTGATTATCAATGCGGCTGCTCATCTTCATTTAACATTTAGGGCGTACAGCAGAAGTGCCCGACTCCTACTGAAAATGATCTGGAATACACACAAACTGGGGAAACACAAGAAACTTGGGGCGACACCCTGATCCATCTCGTCAATGATTCACACCATCCTGAGCTTTGAAGCGACCGACAAGACAAAGATGAGGTGCAGACCTCACATTCCGTGCGCTTCAGAGGTTCCCCTTTCTTTCAGCTCAAAGGAAAAGGGAAGACGACAGACTGAGAAGGAAAAAAAAAATGAAATTGGCTTCCCCAGCTCCCCACCTGCCCGGAGGAAAAGCTGCAATTCCGTTGGGGAGAGGGGGGGGAGACCCCAGGATCAATGAGCTGTTGTTTTTGATCGCTGTCTCTCCTCCCGTATTGGCCACCGGCTCCCAAGGATCCTGCCTGCAGCTAGACATGAATTTGTTATGAAGCCGACAGCACCTAGAGGCTCTGACGCAATTAGACGGTGGTCCCGGCATCCTCCCCAAGAAATTCTAGCCCAGGCGCTGGGGATGATTCCCCTCAGATTTCCTGTTCCGAGTCCACCAGACTCGCAGTTTGAGCGACACCTCTCACAGCCCCTGTCATCTTATTTAATCAAACTAATGTAAAACATCAACACTTTTTCTCCACCTGGAATTTTTTTTTTAATTCAATTCAACTTTCAGAAATATCAATATGTACACTCTCCAGAAACTAAGTCCAATATAAAAGGAGTATTTGAAACATTTTGTGCTAGAAAAAATTGCCACTTTATGGTACCACCTTTGCAAACCAATTTCTGACGCGCAGATTCCGAAAAAACAGTCCAATTTCACAAAGGAAAACTTGTTCACCTTCTGCAAAGTCGTCACATGCATCAACTACCCTGACCCCGTCAAATTGGAAAAGTGAGCAGGGTGTGCAGGGATCAATATTTTAATTTAAAATAATTTACACCTGTTACTTGGAAATTGGTTTATGGAGCACGTAAACAACATATCAATCTCCCCTTCCACCATTATTTGTAAATAACAGAAGTGGCACCTGGGGGCCAATTTCATGCAGCCAACTGGAGAGAGGTGCTATGGACCTAGTACCAGGCCTGGGGGAGACATATACACGTACACCTTGAAATTTATGAAATTTGCTAACACCGCTTACATGTACATTACGTGCATACGATGTGTATACTGTGCACATACCATGTACATGTACGTATTCTGGTAAATCACAGACTCCAACCTCTTCCCATAAGCTTGGGGTACATGTATTATTATTACTGCATACCAATGCTGTTCACCCGAACACCTGATTCGTTGTTGGGCAAATGGACAACCTGTTTGCACTGGAATTCAAGAGCATGTACCGGTATACGTAATGGTAGCTGAACCCTTCCAACATACACAAAAGATGGGAAGAGCCCTCCGCTTTCAAACGCTGTGGATTTCAGTCTCCACATGGATGGAAACTTTTGCCAGTGCACTGCCACTGAAGATAAGCCCCATTTGTTACAGATGCTGAAATGAAGTCTCAAGAAAAAGAAATGTCTAGAAACATGGTACACATACAAATACACCCACACTTACCTTACATACATACATACATACATACATGTACATGTACCTAGTGTGGACATTTCTTTCTTTTCATGCAGTTAGAAAACTCAGAGAAAATACTCATTTTTCTTGAACTGGGAACACGATTTTCAGCTGGCTTTTTGTATAAGGCTTCCTTGACTACTCCTCTTCCGACAGATGACCCCTATCCCAAAATGCCTCTAAACTTCTTCAGAGAAGGGGAAACATCCTGTGGACATGTGTAAGTCCACAGAACGTCTTCCTTTCCTGCATCGTGTGGACATCTTTTGTTCACAAGTCCACACTAGGTACGTAAGGTTAGCGCACCGATATACACTAGAAGTACGCACGCACACTGCACATTGGTAAAGTAAGTCCTCCCTCAATGTAATACAAGTACATTCACATTTTTTAAGATGAAAGACCTCAAAAAGGCACCGTTTTTTGACCCTTGGCAAACAACTTTTCTCAAGATGCTTCGAGAGAGAAAGATACAGTTCAGCACTCTTCTGTCCTTACCCCCCCTCCTCCTATCAAATTAAAGTAAGGAAAAAATGTAGAGAGTGCACTATGGCTTTCAGCCTTTCACACACTCCAAAACAGGCTCGCTAAATGCCCCCGTGAACACCCGGCCAGCGCTCCATCCGTCTAGATTTACCCCTGCACTTAGTGGAACAACATTCTGATCCATGCACTGACAGACACCAAATGCTCTGCCAATGTTCCCCCCACACACCTTTTTTGTCCTTGTCTTCATGATTTCACCAAATCTTACCGGATTCAATCGATGCCCATGCAATAAAGATGGCTCCCCCATCCATTTATACATGCTCCCGTATTTATAGGAAGGCTTAATGTATCACGTCGTCCATTCTTTAAGTGCACATGCACTGAGGCCCAAGTGGAAGTTTTATATCAGGATTGATAACGGCTAAGGGGGCATTAATGTAGCCCAAACAATATTACCCAACCTCCGTGCCCATCTGTATCTATTACTTAAAGGCACTTTATGATTCCCGTTAAAAGCTTCTTGAAGTCGTAACTGTTAAATTGATATACATATAAACAGTATATGCTGGCCACTTGAACAGCATGCTGGCCACAACGATGGCCATGTACATGTACAATATCTCACCCTGTGGTGAAGTCAAGGAATTGAGTTCAGAACCTTAAAACTGGAAAGACAAATGTGCCCAAACTCTGTCAGTATTTTTGGTCAACATAAAACCTTTCCAAATCCTCAAATATAACCCTTCAAGTCATTATTTCTTTTTGTCTTTTAACTTGCACAGGGAGGGAGTGTGCAGTGAATGTGTACGGGAAATTATGCCATGTTGGCTTATTGGTACATGAAGGTCCATCTCCTCAAACCTGCAATACTCCTTTAAAACATCAAGTGCATTCTGAGGAATCTAGTAGGATGGTTAAAGATGTGGGTTGGATGAGATTAGAGAGGGTCAATCCGATTTGATCCAGACGAAAATCCAATTCCGATCCGATCCAATTGCCTCTGTGGCTCAATCTGAATCCAACCTAAAGCTGACAAAAAATGTGCTGAATCTAATCCGAATCCAAATCAATTTTCATTAGGACAAAGCACTGCCCAACTCGAATGTGTGCAAATTGTGACTGTGACACTGCGTCAGAGGATGCACGTTCAAAGTTTGGGCGGGGAAGAGGTTAATCATCACGAATGGCTTCATTTCGGGGAGACTCCATACAGGGCGAGCCAAACCGGGATGCTTCTAATACATCTTAAGAAGCAAGACACGAAAACAACCCACACAAGTTGAGAACAGACCGCTGTTTCCTGCTAATACGGTCTGATGAGATGTAAAGAAGATACACACGATGAAGCCGAGCACGGGAGCCACAGTTGATAAAAAAAAAAAAGGAGCCGTATAACCGGGACTTAATCATACTAGCGAACAAATTACTAGATTGATGGGGCATGACAGCATGCATGCTGCTCGGGTAAAAAAGCACAAGCCGCCGCCACTGATGGTTAAGAGGCAAAGATCCATCAGGCATCACTGGCATGCTGCCAGATCCTGTTAACCCATGCAGTGTATCATACATGTATCGTCTTGTAGAAATATATGTACAAACTATGCATGCAACTGCACTGGGCCGCTTTAGTTTTATTTCAGGCACTGATGTCTTGACATTTGTGGGATAAAATGCCCACTCTTGGCACATTACAAACTTTTGCATACAAATAAAAACAATTAGCGTAAGCACGTAAAGTAGGCCTACCAGTGCCAGTGCTGTACGGTGCGACCAAAAGTCGCATTTGCGCCAAACAAAAGATGACATGCGACCAAATGTTTAATTCTTATCGCCAATGACCACCATGATTTGTGTCGTTAGTCGCCCACCTTGTCAGTCATATTTCACCAACAATCGCCAACTAGTTTTCTTTTTTATGCCATGTATTTTAGATGATCACGTTTTTTTTCTCCATCTTGCTACGTATGTAGCTTACATGTACCGGTAGTTACATACATGCACGTACTGGTACTGGTACCCGAGTCGACTGGTTTGTGGTCGCACGCTGTAGCATGTGTATGGGGAGCTGAGACGTTTCGCGTATTTAATTCATCTAAATGCACTAGCAGTTTTTAGCAGAAAGAGAACAAACACGCCTTGTTTTTTTTCTTTCAGATTTTTTCTCATATAATTGGTTGCCATTTTTGGTTTAGTCCACCACCACCAAATCCAATGCCTGTCTGTCCTGTGGATAATTAACAGAATAATTTTTCTGTGTGCTTTGTCAGGGTTCTGTAGGCCTTACATGTACTTGCATAGTTTGCAAATGTGTGTACAGTACATACAAAAATCGACCTGGCACCTAACTTTTTTTTTCTACCTAGAAGCCAGCGGCTCCTCATTTTAATTTTCTCCCTACAGCACTGCCGTGTACATGTAGGCCATTCAGACTTATCCACTATACCCTTTGACTCCCAGAGTGAACAGAAGGTAATTTACTGTACATGTACATTTATGTTCTGCCCAAGGTACCATACCAGTACATGTGTTCTTGCTGGATCTCATTACATGTACCGGTTCATGAATTCAAAGATGCACTTTTATTTGCCATATGTTGCTGCATATCACACGCACACCTACCGGTATACGTACATGTACATCTCTTCAATAGTACCTTGAACTTGCAACACAGTGGGGCGGGGAAAAAAGAGAAAAAAATGTGCATTTAATCATGTTAATGAGAAAATTGTGATCAAAATTAAAATGGTTAAAGCTACATGTACAATGTACACACAGGTGTACAAGAATAGCGGGATTTTTTATGGTCATTATTAATTGTTTTGTTTTTCACTTTATCTCCAATCAGTCAGATCTTTTACAAAAAAAAGGTATGCTTTTTCTTGTTGGCCTCTATCAGTAGATGGGTGCACACAGACCTTTATCAAAATGCTGCCATGTTTGTCTTGTCCCTATAGACCCATTGCCAATGGTAATACAACTTAATATAGTGATAATAGGGAACAGACTATGTATTTTGCCTTCCAGCCTCAGTTTGGTTACATTGCTTTGAATGGTAATCAAGATGGCTGCCCCATGTCTATATTCCAGCATGTATCAAAACCCTGCGTACATATACATGTACACATGTACATACTGGTAATTAAACTGAAGGTTTTAAAACATGGAAAAAAGGAAAAGAAAACAGCTGTAATGGAAGGTTTGCATTCTCTTCAAGGGCACGTAAATGTCCAATCAGGGCATTAATCCTAGTTAATTCCCTTGGTCCAATGGAGGTCTCTATTGCCAAGCACAATGGAATTGTCAGCAGGGCTCCATGGGAGTGATGGACTGAAGCATCTAGCTCTATGGTCAGAATAATCATGGCCCCTTAAGCCAGAAGGGTGCTTCTGACTAGGCAAGAGAGCGCAGACACAACACGATGTAAGCTTTAGGGATTGAATCATGACACTTGAAAGAGGTAAATGCACATGTACATTGTACATGCGTGTGCGGGAATGGTGGCTTGGCAGACAGAAAGCCCCTTGTAGAGCAAGGTTACCTGAGCAAATTATAACCAAAAGATGAAAACAATGCAAATGCACGTACGGTATTCAGGAGAGGGCCAACAATGAGAATGAATCTATCAGAACAACTGTACCTGTTCCAAACTAAGCCCCTACATGTACATGTCCATGTTATGTGCGTACATGTACGCGTAGCTTGACTTCCCCAAAATCTGACATCTGGCTCGGAATACAAATTAATGTCTACGATAACCGTTAGATAGGAATCTATGTAACACTTTTTAAAACATCACATTGAATGAATACGTGCACATACGTGTAAGTGTAAAAAATTTTTTACAAAGTTTCAGAAACGATTCTTTTTTTAACAAAACTCCATCCTGGAGTACTTTTACTTCTTCAATTTGAAATGCAGTACAAGAGCCTTGGTTCGACATTTAACAGCATTTGTTCACCCCCCCCCATTCCCTTTTCAAGGCCTGTTCATGCCCGTGAAGCTCTTACATGTAGGCCTACATGCACACATAGACATGTACATGTGCGTTTCCACTCGGAGGCCAAATCCAGAGAGATGTGAGGCAATGCGTGAAACTCCTCACACCTTTCACAACCACGGCATCCTTGCCTCAGGCATCCCCCCTTCCACTTCACATCTTTTAGTGATGTTCTGGGTTGTTCGACAATCTTTACGGAGTTCTGAAAGCTCTGTTTTCTCCCAACACTTGAAAGGGAACCTGTTGGTGTGATTGTACATGTTCATGACATGTGAAAGTAATACGTGACTTGTGAGTTGAGGCCAACTTGCATGTACGGGTCCATGTACCCAGGTGGAACAAATGGGCTTAAACTGATTTCCAAAGATACACAACTAGAGTACTGAATACCTTTTTTGTTACACTGGTTGGTCTTTTCCAGAAGCCGTGCTTTAAGTTTCTATTTTAAATTTATGTAGTCAATTTATAATAGGCACGCTCCATCAAGTCCCGTCAGGAGTACAATAGTGACACAATGGCCACACAATAACTTTATACAAATTATTTTTTATCTGGCACAAAGCCTTTGAACAAAAGGGACTGTACGAAAATAAGGTAAAAAAAAAGTAACCTTTTCCTACTGTACCCTTTCTGGTGCCTGTGTTTGTATGTGGAAAGACACCGAGTTGAATTTTATAAAGTTTTTACTTTTTGAGACTGGATTTTGGGTCGGTGCCAGGATATCAACTTTGAATGTGACTGATGGATGTCACGAGAAGGAAAAAGTTTTCTCTCTTTGTCAACAGACATTTAAACATGCATTAATGTCTACACTAGAAAGGTGACCAGGAACTCAAGGGACTTTCGGAGGGTTGAACAGCTGGTGAAATTGGGCAATATGTAGAGGCCTCTCTTCCCTGGGAAAACCTGCACATCCGCAGTCCAGGGCTTTGTGGTAATCATTCAGGGTATTTATCAATCACACATCAACAGGTGGTGAGTGCTTGGGCACTGCCTGTGGGTTTACCAGTGAACTTGGCTCCTTCCCTGAAAGGGAAATTACACAGGCATTTGTATTACTCCTAAAAAAAATGAGACTCAAAGGCATACATGTACATACATGTGCAATGTTCGCTTTGTGGGATGGGGCGTTGGGTAAAGACCTTACAGGTCTGTGCTTCCACCTTGAATGATTGCAAGCAGTCTGAACACAATACTTTAATCAGACAAAGTACCCAAGAATGGCAATGTCAAGCTGACCTTATAACCATCTGGCACAAGGTCAACTCTGTTTAACATGTGCATGAATGTGCCCTGAATGTATGCCGTGTGCCTTCAGAGCTCAGCCAGGACTACAGTGAACGCGTAACGGTCAACCAACCAACATCCTTATCACAAGTACAGGTAAGGCTGACCAGTGCAGGAGGTCAGACTCCGGTCTCCTGTGAAGGCTGTACGGACATGGACTCTGCTCTGTTATTAGTGTCCATCTTCTGTGAAGCTCTTGAAGGCAGAGACACGTGGCTTTCACTTCTGTGCAATCTGAATTGTCCATGGGTTTCATTTCCAACGCTGATGACTAAATATATTGCCATCGCAGGGAAGAAACACTACGCCTAATTGATTGAAATTCCAACAAAATCTGGGGAAATATCAATTTTCAGGGAAACCTCCTTCTTTGCATGTATATAGACAGTAACTTCCTGTTTTGTCATTTCCAGAGAATATGTAATGGACTGGATAACCTGCATTGGCCTTGGTAGAACCAGCAATTTGCCAAAATGGTTCTGCATCTACACATATCACTTCACACAGACGCCAGCCAGTGCTTTCTATACTGTATAACTGTCAACAGGCTCTCTGTGGTGCATGACAAGGTCATTACTACAGAAAAGCCACCCCAGGATCTTTGGAGCCATTGCCACTATTAACTCTAATGAGGAATGTATTTCTTTCGTAAACAGCTGGCTACATGTACATGCCATGGTTTGACTTAAACCACAAATGTGCATCCTTTGAGACCAGACAAATGTTTAAAAACGAACAAATAAAGACAAATTCAATAGAAGAAATCTTACTTTGGATGGAATCCCTTGAATGGAAAAACAATCCTTCCAAACTATTTTGCAGAGAGGCCTAAATGAACATCTCAGCTTTTAACAAGATGCTTTCACACTACTTAACAATACTGTCTGACTCTGAAGCTTTCGAGTAAACATGTAAAACCATGGATTCATTTCTATGCAAAGTACTCCCATTTCAAAAATACCAGCTTGTCACAAACATCAAGGATTTCCCTGTAGTTAGGAGTTGCACCACAAGACTTGAATTCAAGTACATGAGCATGTCATTTGATAACTCAGTGAAAAGGGCAGTAGAAATCCCTTCACATTTCAGAAATCATTGGCCGAAAAGAAAGTGTGATGGTACCAGTACGCATCCCTGCTCCCCGACATCAATACTCCTTCAGAAAAATACTTGCCACACTCATGCATACGTTCGCTGTCTAATGGTTCATAAGTCTGAAATGATTTCGATGTGCTGTACGAATAAGTTGAAATTCTATGACTTTGGCCAGACTGCAATCTAACTGCTCAGGCATATATTGCATCTTCTGCTTTTGTGTATGTTTCACTCTGATAATAAAAGGAGAAAAGTAAATTTCCTTCACAACAAACTTACGTTATTCCTTTAATTTTAATTCAAATTACAATTTTCAGTACAGAATGATTTCTCGAGCTCCTCCTGGAAGCCAGGCCCTCCGTCCATTTGAAAAAAAAGTTATGCAAGTAGGTTAAGGATGTAATTAGTGTTTTGACAAAGGAAAGGATTTGCCCCTCTCCGCCCCAGACAACGTTACCGGATATGCTCATCCATAAAAGAAACTACCCTGGGAAGGCGATTGAATTCAGGGCCTCCCTGGTTGTACTATTTGTTCTCATCGCAGCCAGGCAATTCCTTCCAACCTCCGTCTCATTTCGACGCTCTGAGGAGGACGGTAGGTGCCCCTAGGGGGGTCATTTGAGAAAACCTTTAGCTAGACAACAATTTTCTCTTAGCTTCCTCCCCCCCCATGGCAAAATCCACACTATGCGTGACGACTCTCATTGACACCAAACATTCTGGCAAAATACACATCAGTTTGTACAACACATCACTACAGTGTGAAATAAATCTTCAAAGTACAACTCAAGATTGAAAACATTGTTTCTTTTTCTACTTTTTTTTCCAGTTGACAGCCTATGCAAGGTCAGCCTACATTGGTAACTTGTGAATCATCAGAAATACTTTGAAATTCAATATGAGGCCTAGTTATTGCAGTCAATAACTTTTCTTCGTCAGTGCCCGTGAAAATCAAAAATTGATTAACCCCTTAACTTGATTAACCCTAACAGTCCTCAATCCTTCACCTGTTAGAAGACTGAGGACTGTTAGGGTTAAAGTTTGAATGTAAATGTAGCCACCTTACACTTTTTAATTTTAAGTTTCAGTATTTAACCAGGAACTGAATTTAATATCTAGTGATGGATGGCACCTGTTCGAAGTTCATTGTCTGAGTTCCAAAGAAAAAAAATCCCGTTAACAGTATCCTAGATATGCCACAAAATTGAACATTGCTTGTCTGCTATATTGTTTAACACCAACCACTGATCATTTGAGTCTCCTGTGGGCAGCTTGTGAGCCAAGTTACCAGGCAGGCACAGGAACTGAACAACCCTTGATGCACAGTTCTTCTTTGTTTTCATTTCCCTTAAAAAAACAGGACTGTCCCAGTCCCACCTGTCTGCTTGCCCACGCACAACATGGAAGACAATTCTCCTGATTTTTTTTCTGGCAGGAGACAGCATGCACCGTCCCTTCTGCGTGCAATAGTGGGGCTCAAGCCATACGCTTAAGGGTAATCATGCCGAATTAGGGCCAATAATTTATTGCACGTGTCCCTAAGAGGCTTCTTTGACGTGCAGGCCAACTTGCAACCTTCAGAATTCCCCTAAATGTAGGGCAAATTTCCTGCTTCCTTCAGTGCGACTGTGTTACGTCCCAACTATAGTGTATGTCCCAACTATAGTTGGATGGTCAAAGCTGTAGTGCTGCAGTTGGGCAGGCCCAACAACTGTTGACCAATTCCTATACAAACTTTCTCAACCCTACCCAAGTTTATGCATATCACACTTGACACAATTCATCTAAAATACGGCACTACATCTATAACATGACATTGTCATATGATTTTGGCATCTGCTACGCATATGCACACTGGACCTCTGTGCTGTAGTTCGGCCAGCCCAACTATAGCACTCTAGTTGGAACGGTCCCCGTTACAGTTGGGACTAATGCTGTAGTTGGGGCATAACAGCTGTACCATCTCAGGGGGGCGTAAACGCCATGGCAAATATCCCATGGCTACACAACAAACTTACTGACAATTGAACATTTGGCACACAAGGGCCATAAATAAATAAACCATTCCAATTCAACTCATTTTGTACTTTTTTTTATTTTGCTAAGTTGTAGGCAACTCCTTTTGTAAAAAAAAAAACTAAATCCCTGTGCCCTGAGCAAACCCTGGCATTTCAGAGCAACTCTCTTCGAGAAAGGACCACTGTTGAAGAGGAAGAAAAAGAAAAAAAAAGGCCTGGCTTTTTGTTCCGATTATGGCTTTCTTCGGATTGAGACGTGGATTGTGTTGGCACAATACCTGAGGCCCAGGGGTTTTGACTCGGTGGTAATACAAAATCTCCCCGTGATCGGTTTCCCCATTCAGCGCCAAATCCAGCAACTCAATACAAGGCACCAAGAACACCAAGATTCTGATTGCTATCGACTTCCCTCCCCCCCCAAAAAAGGAGGGGGAACAAATGCACGCAATCAGTCTGCCAAACCTTTCCACTGAAATTTGAAGTTGGTGCTTGTTTGCATGAGTAGAAATTTCAATCAAGCAGCATGTATAGCAGTCCCATACTTTCTAACCTCAGACTTGCACAATGCATACATTAATGGTCAAACACACGATTATCCGCCTGCATCCTTTGAACCCCTTGATCTCGTGAACAGTCTCCAAATTGTAGCTTGGAACAGCCAGAAATATTTTGAGGAAGTGTTCTGAACGAGCGACCTACCGGTAATGGCATTTCATGTACACATGTACTGTAAATGCAAGATTTTAAAGGAGCACTAGTACCCAGATGTACAATGTAACTGTTTTGACAATTTTCTTGTCTGCTGCAAAATGATTGGATTCATGTCAACATTTTTGAAGTTATTCAAATCATTTACATGTACATGTACATTATCGCTAAACCAAAAGTTATCAAAACTTAACCTTTCCACCACGCTGAAAGCAGCATCTTCTAATATTACTGGTTTCCCATGACAACCTCTGCTACACGAACCTTCTTCCTTTTCTGCAGTTTAATTTTTTTCAGTGATTGCAGAATTCTTCCCTTGTAAAAACATTGAACTGCAGGCACAAGTTACCAAGGTAACAGAAACCACGGCAACGACTACGGCAAAAGGTCCAGAAATAGTACTTGAGGAGCACAAGCAGGCTTCGTTACTTTGGCCTGACAACCAAGGGACAGTTTTTCATTACATGTACGTTGTTTTTACAAATTGAAAACACACTTGGCTTTCAAAAAACATTTCAGCTTCACAGTATAATGTGGCTCAAGTCAACAGTCCCAATGTTAAAGCATTATCGGAAGCAGCCCCGTTAGCGAGCGGGACACCTCAGTACTTCTTCAATTATGCACATGTGGACCACAGTTCACTCACTTTCCCCAGCCAGTATGTGACAATAAGTACTTTAGTGATGGCTTAACGGTTTACATATTGATCTGTTGGTGTTATCAGCACTAGGCCAAGCAAAACACTACGAGGCAGTCACAGTATGGGACGCACAGGACAGGCGCAAACCATTAATTGCTTTGGGTGGGATAATTGATAGCAGGAAGCATTATTGATTGATGCGCTGAACTCACCAAGACTGTTAACTATACAAGAAAGGTTCCCGATGCAATGGATTAGGCTCAAGACTCATTATACGCCATTTGGATACACTGCCTTGCACTGCCACTGACTCTACGTAACGAGTGGCTCAGGGGCTTGCGTACCCACGGTTCTTGCCCTGCTGCAAATGGGAGCATTGATCGCAACCCTCCCAGTCACTGCAGATACTGCTGTAGGGGCCGTGTAATTAGGCCATGTGTCTGGAAGGCAGGGATCAAGTTTACAGCATGCCAGCACTAGTACATGTAGGAATTCACAAAGTGAAAGTATCGATGTACACACTGTTGTACTTCAGGATATTGCTCAATGTATCATTTGAACTGCAACTTCAGAGTAACTGTTTGCCTATCTTTTAAAGTGGTATCTCAGGTAGCTCAAAAGTGGAGTGTAGTCTCATGATGTTTTAAACACCTCCGATAATATCGTAGATCAAAATAATCGCATTCTCTTTATCCATATACGAACACGTGAGTGAACTCCATCTGAAGTCACAGTACCAATTTACTGTACATATATCAAGGTAACCCTAACCCCCTAGGGTGTATGTAAAATCGTATTGAAATCGGACGGATTTGGGATCGCAGAAAACAAGACGCATTACAGTACATGTACATACCAGTAGGCCCATATACTTGTACCCTACTGCATGTACCTGTATGGTGAAATAGTCATACATCTGTTAATCTTCTCTCTATTCAAATTCCGCTCATTTCATTGTTTCCTAGGCCAAATTACATGTTCGTGTATGATTGACCAAGTGCTCACTTTTATGCAACACTTCAATGGTCCAAATTTCTACTTGCACCAATCTACACGTATGGTCCCATTTTGGTCCATCACTCAGTGTGTAATCCTGATAAAAATAGACATCGTGAGATGATCAATGTTTCTACTGATTTACATCTTGCCAGACACTCTCTCTCAAAAGTAGCCCAACAACTTAAAACTCAATTTGTTAGGTTGGGTCGCGCGATGTAAGTTACACTACACAATGACATTCACAAACATCCTGTCAGTCTCAAGTGGAAGCACCCCCCTCATCGATTAAAAAGAGATGCGTTGGTTGGGAGTATTCATTTTGTTGGTAGCGATGCGACTGCAATGCTTGTGTTTCCACGTCGTCTGTGAACCAGCAACGCGTAGTTTGTACCAAAGGAGACTCCGATGCTAAGGAAACAGCACTCTCTCTTGGTCCAGCTTGAGGTTCATACTGGACATGAAAAACTACATGCAATGTACATGTAGTAACAGGCAGCTGTTACGGTTGTTATAAACAAAGCTTTCAGCTACACAATTGTTTGGAAAATGGCCATCTTTAACAGCCGACATTTCCTCACTTACCAGTATGCATGTATGTCTGATTTACCGCTTTCTGTCAAAGGCTAATAACACACTGGAATTTGAATCAATATTTTAATAATCCCGGCCACTTCTGTTGGGGCACCAGCCTGGCCTGCAGAAATCAACGCTTGTAAATCTTTCGCATGCGTCCATTATGCATATTCCCTTTCTCTTCTAACCTCTTAAAAAAAAAAAACGCAGACACAAATCCCCTGGTTTCCTATCTGTCAACGTCGTATCTATTCTCAAGCTGACCTGTCCCCATCCATCAGACAAATTATTTCTTTCGCCTTTTTTTTTCTCCAGGCCAGACTGCTGGGAACCCTTCCACCACAAGAAAAAAAAGATTTAAAAAAAAAGCAGAGTGAACCTAGACTAGTGATAATGTCCCTGTTCCGCTACGATTTTGAGTACACACATGTAAGAGAGAAGAAACAGAGGCGGTTGAATGCTGTAATGAGTGATACATGTATTTCCCGCGGGAAGCGAAATGTAAGAAATTGTTACAGGGACCCTAATGTGCTTAATGGGTAGAGTTATCACAGGGAAACCGGCATCAATCATTTCATTCAAAACATGATACAGAGAAAATGGGATTCTGCTGTAGTGTGAGACTGCACTTGAGATTACCTAACTTTTACCATATGCAAACTATAACCTTGGGTGAATTAAAGAAATGCATCACTTTTGGAGGCAATGAACCAGACATTCTGAAAGGCCTGCAATGATGAATGACAAGTTCAATTCTCTATAAAAAGTTGGACAAGTGAATTTTAATTAATTAACATCAACAGTGATTTTTTTTCCGAAACACCTGCCATTCTGGGAGTGCGCTCGATATTTCAGTGTCACATTCCTCAGTCAAAGTCCCACACTGGCCTTGGCTAAGTTTTGACCACAGAATGACAACGGGTCAAACTCTGGCCCCTCATAATAGTGCTGGTGAACCCTAGAAAGTACCACGCTTGCATGCACACAAGAAAAACAGAGTGGCCACTAAACTTAGGACGGTATGCAGTCTGTCAACGGATTCAGCATTTCTGCCAGTAACCTCCCTCCATCTTCAAAAATCCATGGGGTCCATGATTCGATACAACAATCTTTCAAGTTCAACTGAACTCCAAAACGCATCAAGCTAAACATGTACATGTACCTGCGCAGACAGCCAAGGATCAACCTTTCCCACTCCAGCAAAATCCTCAAAAATCTGGTGGTTGATTTCTGAAGGACCCGGGAGGGGTAGGATCATGTTAAAATGTTCAGTGAAGGAGTGGCTAAACTGACAGAAGATTTGCATTATGACTGTACATGCACAAGAAAAGCTGACACAAACAATTCAATATGTTTTTCCAGTGTTGGAATATGTTTGCTTTAATAAGAAAAGAGCTGTTTCATTTCATAGGCCTACATACCGGTATGCATCTTGCTTTTTTTTTTAATTTCAATGCTGTTATTCAGTTTGTGTAAACTTTTAGGAGAAAAGCATTTCCAAAACTTTGAAATTCAATCTTATGTGCTCAATGGAAATTGGGAAAAAAAATTAACACACAGCACTGTCTCACTGTACTGGTACACATGTACATGAGTGGTACACAAAGATGGTTAATTTAGCAATGATTGTACAGTACTGGTAGCTGCCCTGGTAGCTGCCCTTGTGTTTATCGATAAAATCAGGGTGTCTACATCACCAGACAGCCTTGGGCAACCATAACATTTTCCTTCCACTAACTTTTGCCGATGTTACAAAACAGTCTGCCACAGACAGATTAATATTACACATTAATAACACAGGCAATCACTTTTGATGAAAATATGTGATCAACAACCCCCCTCCCACCGTGTTTCTAAAGGACAAATCAACAGCAATTAGGCGCCAGCAGACCTGTGGACTCGCACAGGCTAACTGTTATTGATATCTAGAGCAGGCTTCTGCCAAGTCCAAATCAATAAGATTCCATCTGCGACTGTTTCAGATTTAGAGAGGTTGTGAAGCATTAAGGTGTGATCACTGAAATTTTTTTTTTTACTGCTTAAAATTCCTTAATTAAGATTAGTATTCGCAGATCACTATTTGTCACAAAATGTTCAAATGACTAAAATTGGTGAACAGGAAAGTTTAAATAATTGTTACTTTTCAATCAAGGCACGGCAAAAACTACACTGGTGTGTAAGAAAAAGAACACACTTTGTTACAGGATCGGTGTTGCAGGGGAGACCTTTTTAAATCTGCCACATGGGACCAAAATACCAAAGATAAAATGTGCATGTACAGTACTGTACATTTGGTCACCCTTTTAATAAAAAGTTAAAATAATTTCAAGTGATCCATTTGACATCAACCAGCAACACATAATCCAAATCTTCGCTACAAACAAGAGCAGTTCTGTCACCCACTGCATTTTAATTAGTGATGATTGAAAAGATTCCCTTTTTTTAAAAACCATTAAACCAAAGCGTGTCCTTTCAGAGGGCAAGAGGATGTCCCCTGACATGCAAGAGCAATCCTCACTCGCCCGGGAAGCCCTCTAAATTCTTAATTGCAGCCTAGGCGGCGACATGAATACCAATGAAGCTGCGGGTCCGGAAGAACACATTGATTTCCAGGGCCTGCCCCGGTACTGGTTTCCCATCCCCCCTTCCACACACACACACAAAGCTATGTCAGGCATGAGAGGCCCACCTTCTGGTTGGTACAGAGATGAAAAGATCGTCACGCTCCGTTATGCACTGCCCCAGTGAAACTGTGAGTTTGTGAGTGATTGCAGAGTTTCCGAAACTGACATAGTTAAAAAAAAAAGGTGTTTGAATATTGTCACGCTGCTCTTCTATTACTGCGATTAAAAACAGATTAATCACACTCCACATGCTGATTACTGAGAAGATACCTGTACAGTGCATCTGTAATACCAGTAAATATACTGGTACCCCCAGGAACTTGTAGAAAAGGGTATGATGTACATGTACACTGTAGATATTTTCAATGCCCGTTCCTATACACCCATGTACAAGGTACATGTACAGTGGAATTTCAATCACTGGAGCTACAGGTATTTTGGTTTTTAACCTCAGCACCTTTACAGTATATTAAAAGATGAGGAACTGTATTTCTCAACCACAACTACATGTACATGCACGTGTAGTACAACGCTCAAAGCAGAGCTTGATGTGCCTACGAAGAAGTCCCAATTGGCTTAACTGCGGAGTAAGAGATTTGGGCAAAGCACGGGCAGATTCAGGATGGGTCCTTTCCCACGGAGAAGCTCACAAGTTACCGGGTACAACTACTCAACCCTGGTTTTACCTCCTAAACCATATGTTGACGTGAGGTACCAGCACTTGGCAATAAACTCCTTTCAGTTATATTAGGAGCCATCTACATGTAGGTTATGATGACTGATGAATCCAAAAGCACATAAACTTTACATGTCCTGCCATTTCTGACCCACATTTAGAGATTTACGAGGCATGAATTAAAATATTTTGCCATTCACCAAAACAAATATCATTCAGAAGCTTACAATGGCAGAGAAGGGAACTACAGCTTACACTGTATGTCTGCTTTCTTTGGACATCCCTCTTGATAAATGAAGCCCAGGGCTTAAAGGGTTATGTTGATTGGGAAGCAATCTTGAGCTATCCATATAGGACTATAGAGGATAGGTATGTAACAATCAACAAGATGGGCCCAGCAAGATGTCAACAGATCAACTCAGGGAGGCAACAGCTAATGACATGTTTAGGAAAGCATTCCCACAAGGTAAACGTATTAAAGGATGACAACATTCTGCTTCCTGAATCGGAGGTTCTGCTTAGCCCTGTCCTCCTGCTGCTGACTTACATGTAAGTCTTAAAGTCTATACATGTACATATGTACGATAATGTATTAGTAGTCCCATTGACCCTACATGTAAGAGGTTAAGTGTTATAAGGAATCAATTTGACACTGATTGCAGGTAATGTACATGTACATACTAGGCCTACCTCAAAATAATGTATAAATACATGAAGTTGGCAGTTCAAGCTCATTTGCCAAATTTGTAGCCCTTTGAACACAGCACATAGCCCTGTATGTATTTTTCATATGTGTAGGCACATTTTTAAAGCAAAAATGTGAAAAATGAAGTTGCAAATCATTACTGACATGCTGCCAACATGAAGGAAATCCTGATGTGGACACCTGTTTGTACAGGTGCCAGTATAACACTATTTTAGTTATCTACATTGTATTTTCTCTCTTTTGCACCCTGAAAAGGTTGAAACACTGGTCACACATGTTTGCCGGAGGGAGGACAGAGCAGGGAGGAAATTTGTACACAGGTTATTAAGTTATAAATGTGCTGCCCTAGCCTGGCGAAATACCAGCCAAGTTCACAAGACAGAACGAATTCCCCCTGGCAATTAATCACAACCAGAGGCACACAACACCAAGCACTGTGGTACAGTACACACACAGGTGTGTGTGGACAATCAGGATTTTTTCCTGTGAAACACGGGTTAAAATATCGTACATGAAAAGTACATTAACAAGTTTTTGTTTGTTTGGTTTTTTTTTTTGGTGTTTTTTGTGTTTTTCAAGGGGGAGGGGATAAATGGAACCACGCCCAGCATATAGTGTAACATGACCCAATTTACCTCAAATCTAGCCAACAATATCACTATCAATTCTTCACAATCTGCTCCCTCGCTGCTGATAAGAAAAGCCTTCCATTAAAGAGTGTGGTCAGACCTCAAAACCCACAAACCAGAAACTACTGGACCTCTTATCTGATGAACAGAATGGCACAATTGTGCTGAACACAAGGGTATGCATTCAATCGTCTTGAACTGCCAGCCCTCTGCTAATCGACCCGAGTGCCAGTTCCTTTTCACCCCTCTTGCCACCATACCAGAGAGAATCATGAAGAGCCTGGTTCATGGAATTTCCATAACCATGATTTGCCGGTCCCAATTGGTTATAGCTAAATCTTTCAACCCCCCCTGAATTTTGGTTGCAGAGCACCCCAATGCGCACCAATCAATCAGAACACTACTCCACAGATAACACTGTGTATTTCACTCATCTTCAATGTGAGAGAAAATGTTCCCTTCAACAAAAGCCACAAAATTTTTGTTTCTCTGGATAAAGTTAAAGAAAAGTGAAGGAAACGGAATCCATTTCTTGCCTTCAGACAAAAAAATAGTGATTTATCACAATTCACAGTAGCACTCACCGTGTGATAAATCTGGCAGGAAATCTAAGTGACAGCCGTGCTCGCCTAAGCACTTGGCAAAATTCAATTAAACTCCTGGCTATCATTTCCATCTTTCGCTTGAAATGTTTTTCAAAGCCATGAACTGGAGTAAACAGCATGGTCCCTGCAAATATTAAAATCCCACTGGCAATATTCTCTAGCAAGTGTTCCAGAGAGAGGTGAATTTTTTTTTTTTCTGAACAGTTGGGGGGGGGAGAGGGAAGAGCTCTCTCCTTCCTCAGCCAAGCGAACTCATTTGGCCTGTGGCGTAAAGCTGAAGCACCGTGCTACGCTACATGTACATGTATCTTGAATCCTCTACACATAGACTGGAGAGTATGACAAAGCATGTGTGGGATGCCAGCCGAACTTTTTTCATTAACATTTACAAGCTTCGAAAGAAAGGTGAACAGTAAGAAGCGCCATCACCAAGTCCAACATGACTTTGTTACTTGAACTTGACAAAGCAATTTCAAACTAGACTCCTTGGTTATACCCTAACCCTCGTCGATGGGGGAACAGGCAATGTATATGCTGATATACCGGTACTTCATACCCATATGCTAACTTGGTACATGTTTAAGATTTAAGTGTTGCATTGTAATTCACATCCTCTCAGTAAAACCAAGTCTACAGTTCTCAATATACTTAATAATTCCAAAGAAGGAGGACTACTGTTCATTTAAGATTACTAATGTAAATTACTTGTAATTTAATGCCCATAGGTGAAATGCATATTTCTCTGTCCATAAATTTTTATCTTTGGAGAACAAGAATTATTCGAAAATTTGTCTGAATACATCATCTTCAAAGTTCAATGATTGTGACTGTGCATGTTCATGGAAATATGCAGAGGACTATGTGATGGCTAGTTGGCTACTGCAGATTCTCATTTGTCACTGCTAAAATGGGCTAAGTACTGTAAGTAGCCTCAGATGAGATCCACGGAGCTTCCCAGGAATCCCAGCCATGCCCAAACAACTTGGGAGAAAGTCGGTCAGCTATGCCACTCCACTTGTACCAGCTCAACCTCTCGCTTGGTTTCTCTCCAGCTGCCAGTGTCTCTGTTTCCAGTCTGAGACCTGCTGTACGTGTAACGGTACAGTGATTGTAAAATGTAAGGAAGGCTGTGTGCCTTTAATCCCTACTTTGAGTGTACATCGTCGAGCGTGCATCACTTGGCATTGTGAAAGAAGCTGGAGACGACTCCATCTTGCAGGATCTTAAGTGACTGCTCATCGATGTGCAAAGGAGGTGCACCGCCTGTGTTGCATGTTTTCAACAAGACTTTTTCTCATCCTGTCCCATCAAATGAGGAGTTAATGATGAGCATGAGGCCCCACTGGGATTTGTGTGGGGAAAGCTGCATTTCTACATGCGTATAATTTAAGGCTTGCCTGAAACAGCACTGGCGACAGAGGGACTTTTTGGTTTGTCTCGGGAGGAGGGATCAGAACTCCTCTAAGGGTTTTCTTCTTGCTATTTGCTGTGAGCAAGCTGTCAAGAACTACATGTTTAACTGTGGTACCAATACATGTACATATATCCAACTAACTTTCCAAGTATTAATGTACCGTACCAGTAGGATATTGGCAAGGGTTAGACTGGCAACATCACCTGCGCATGTACCGTTATGTGCAACAGGGGGTGGTGGTCAGGGACTAAGACGAGGGATCAGAAGAATGTCTCCTGCGAATCAAAATCCGCCTGAGTTCACGAAAGTTTACTTTTGTGAGTTTGGCATTCTTAGTCAAAATATAACTCAGTGACTCAGCGACACACAAAGTTTCAATAAATTTTCAGGTTATTCAAACATACCTACAGATGTTACACACACATGTATCTGTCGGTAAAGCCATAATTTCTCAATGCATTTCTTATCCCGACTAAGATAATGGCTCAACCTTGATCCTTTGGAAATAAAATTGTGTTGGACTTCGATATTACGACTATTCCAGCATGACAACTGATCAGATAAATGACTCAGTGTTGCAATTTGGAAAAGTCTCGTCACAAGTACGTAATGTTTCATCCATTTGTATTTACAGAAGCCAAATCCGATCACAAATAAACACATACTTTTATGAAAAGTTGGAGGTTGGGGGGAATGTACATATAAGTGTACTTTGGAGGTTTAATTTGAACAAGTTGAAGGCATCAAGATGAACAGGCAAAACACTTTGGTGTGCATAAGCTGCATTGGAGTGATGATAATGAGTATCATCAAAGTAAAACAGAAGTACATTTTTTTCATACAATTATACATGTCTGTATATCATTACAGACTAGACAACAACATGTACGAGTTCCCATACATGATACATGAAGTCTTTTGGTGCAGAAAAGTCCAATACTTTTATTAATCAGTCAACTACATTGTACATGAAAGGGGTTCGAAGGGTGTCATGGCAATAGTTGAAGAGTTTGAATGAAACAGATATTGATTAACTGAAGGCCTTGAACAGGCAACCTTGGAAACCTTCTGAATAAAATATGAATGACAAGGGAAAAATATTCAAATCTAATTAACCCCCCAATAGGACAGCATTACCATAGGTCCAATATTAAATTATCACAAAAGTGATGCATACACAATGGCAATTTGACCAGAAAGAAAAACTCATCAAATACAGGTGCTGGAATATGATACTCCAAAAAGTGAGTGTTACATGTATGGGCTACTCCAAAATGCGAGTGTTATATGGAATACTCATTACAGAATCCTTTGTTCGTCTTGATATCTTACAAATTGGAAGACAGGAATGGTACATGTACAGGTCGGTATGCCACTGAAGAACACATCTTTAACTCCGTCCTCAAGGCACAAGGGTTCAATGCAGCCATTGATTGACTGCCCTTCGAAGGAAACAGCTCACAAACCAGCCAGCCCAAGAGCATAGCAACCGTTATTTTATGCATGTAAGCCCAGAGGAGACTCACAAATGAGACAGGATGAGGGACGCCAGTGAATGGACGAAATGATCATGCCAGAGTGTGAAATCTAGCAACAATGGGTGTGCTGCAAAAATGAATTTTGCATGGTGGTTGGTGGTGGCCAGGGTCACTCAAGGACATTGCATTGAGTGGGGAAACCAGCAAGGTAGTCCTTGAACACTGACAATCATGACACAATGGGATTTCAAAAATAAACACAAAGCCTATCCCAGGCATGCTAATTCACGAAATGTACTACTATTGTATGAAACAAAATGTAAAATAAAAAGACCTACATTTTCAGGACACAATGATCTACGATTGCTTGTCTGATTAAGGGCTACCTGTACTAAGTACTTCCACACACCTTGCAAGGACAATTTTCTTTTCTTACTTTTTTAAATACCTTTATGTACAATTATAATTGTTGTTGTTTTTAAATTATTACACAAACGTACATGTACCATACAAGTACTTTCAAATATCATCCAGTCTAAATGTTACATTAAAAACTTCCAAACTTTTTTCCCTAATTATTCCATTTCACTGAGAAAAAAAATACCGCTGGATAAACTTCCCCTGCAACTTTTTTAGGCATGTGTAGTTCTAGACTACATATATCGGTACATGAGATATCATTACCAACATGTACCGGTACATGTATATGTACAGTGTACGCATACATGTACATGTACATGTACATGTACTTGTTTCATGTACATGTACTTGCTGCTTACATGTACAAGTTCAAACTTATTTCCAAGTGCACTTAGTGTAATTACCAGGGCCTATCACATTACACTTTCACAGCCAAAAAAATTATTCAGCCAATTTCATCCTCCGACAATTCCCCCTTAATCTGTATGCTTTCCCCCTTCTCCTCAACTGCATGGATAAGTATTTTTTAAGCAGTGTCGCATTTCTTGTGTTTTTGGTTTTTCCTCTGCAAAGAAATTCGATACAACAGGGGTGACACTACGGGTTCGTGGTGGGTGAAATGGCAACAGACTGGGGAGAGTGCGTACCCTGGGCTGGAATCAGCTTCCAATTGGGACAAAGACTGAGAAACTGGTTGACTGGGAATGTACACGATGGAAATACCGTAACTTCAGAGCCAAGGGCAAACCAACAAATTTGGGAAAAATTCCTAAAAAGAAAAAAAGATTTAAACATACCGGTAGTTCTGGCAAGATGTTTTAAAAGAAATGTTTTGGGGGGTTAAAAATCTGTTTTGGACTGGTTATTGGTCCAGTGAAGGTGAGCTGCAGATGCAGCATACATGTACAACACTGGTAATTAAAGTGTTCACATGAGCTATGTCTGTTTGGGCAATGAAAAATACATGTACATAAACGGTGAAAGATGAAATCAAGCCAAACGTTTGACACACAATTGGACTGCAACAGACATATGTACATGTGTGAAGCCATGAACACCTCTCCTGTAAAATCAACTTTCATCAGAGCCCCCAAATGTACTCAATACCCACTGCACGTGCACTGGTAGGAAAAATGAGTTTTCAACATGTATTGGAATATCAAAATGATTTATTACTCTGCAACACTTGCTGGTTTGACTCTGACCTCTCTGACCTCAGCAGTAGGGGGTAAACCTGGCCAGAGGGGTTGGGCTGCAAAAATGTTCCAGTGCACAACAGGAGTTGTGGCCAATTTTCACCGAGCGCATTTCTCTCAATGGTCAGAGAGGTCAGGTGGGTTGGGCAAGATTGCTGCGCTTAATTGCGTCCCATGCCTTCAAATCCGGACTCCCGGGACCCTTTCCATGTACATGAGCACGTACAAATATATATTTTCCACTGTAAAAGAAATATCTTTAAAATTCTGTGGGTGCCATTCTGAACTCTAAATTATGCCAAGATCCAGCTCTAACCTTATATGTGTGGGACTATTATGGGTTTTTGCCAGAAGACAAGTTCTTCAACCTCAATTTGCATTGCCGGGAATCTCCAAGTCTAGCTGCTGGTGGGCCCTGGGGCGGTGACAGAAACCTGATATTTCCTATCCGAAAAAAACCCAGGCCAGCTTCAGGGAGGCTCTGGAGGGATTGATTTGACATGCTAGAGCAAGGTCAAGATCAAAGGCTCAGCCTGAAGTGTGAACATGAGAGGAAGAATGTTCATCATGAATTGACTCACTGCCTACTGGCAAGGGTGAATAATCTGTTTTGTAGGCAGGACTTTAAAGCCCTTGCTGAAAGACAATTCTTTCCACTGGCAAATTTAAGTTCATTATGGGTGAATTTTTTATTTTGAGTGCAGCACCATTAAATTTCTAACTAAAGCTCTAGAGTTTTGTTTAGTTATTCACACAATGACCCATCCAGTTTAAGTACATGTAAGTCCTATGTACATGTACATACAATTACATGCATACAAACTACATGTAGCATGCAAATTAAAGCACAGGCATGCAACAGTATTTGTACACCAAGTAATATGCTGGCACTACCAGTATGCTTGCTTCTCACTATGTGTACAGTGTACCACAAATCATTTTTATGATAGTTTATAGTGTTTTAATGACAGTTCCCAACCAAAGAGTTCAATTTAATACCAGCAATACTGTCAAACAATTTAATCTCTTTTATGCAAGCCACTAGAACTACCCCTGCATCTGTTGGCTTGTACATGTACCATAATATACGCTTGCTCATTTTGCAAATCACACTGCACTGAAATGTCAAACACCATTACAGCCTCGGGGCTAAACAGCTCACCGGACAGCCCAAGGTATGCCTAAGCACGTTTCATTCTCCCCTTCTCCCTCGACACAATAGCAGGCGCATGGATGGACAGGTGAAGCATCACCCGGCCAGTCCTACACCGACTGAAAGCAGAGAGGGTCCATGCTTAAACGTAAAGGATCTTACTCTCGTCTTTACCAAGCCCCAGTCATAGATACTGGATACCGGAAGACTCTGGTGTCAGAAAGTCAATACTGAAACAGCAGTTTAGACCCGGGGAATGTATTGGGTGACATACGCTAACAAACTCCACAATGCATACTGCCAGCACTCCATATACATGAACCCCATTACCTGAGCAGCTGTGCTCAATTCAGTTTTGGTAAGGTCTAGTGTTACACTACTATTAGCTACATTAATAATGGTTGTACTATAAGAACAGCAAAGCTTTGTTCTGCCTTAGGGGTTCCTAAGAGAGGATGTTTCACTGGTTTGACTGACGAAGGTCCAACTGTAATTCCACTCATTCACCGATGGCAAATAATTTTCTTGTAGGTTTGGAATAAATTAAGCATTACCCAAGAGGAAACACAGTGGCAATCTTAAGTAGTACTCATCGTAGTGATATAAGTATGGGCAATTGGGCATGTCTGTGAACAGGGTTCTAGCCGCGGTGGTGTCTGTGAACAGGGTTCTAGCCGCGGTGGGTGGCCACACCCGGTACTGCAAATTTCCGCCCATCACTCAGTGTTGAAATTGGCTATGCCACCCAGCACGGATTTTCAAAAAAATGTACTGAAATATTACTGAAAATTTAAATGTACCAATTCGATCATATTCCAAGCATCAGAAAGCATTGAGAACTGCGCTCACTATGCTTTGTAATCCAAAAATTTACCCAGCACTAACATGGTCCAAGCTAGAACACTGTCTGTGAAGCATTTTTCGCATTGCTGTAATAAAAAAAATTATGTCATTTATGATGATTTTCCTTGTAAGCTCCCTCTACTCCTTCAGAATAAGTCCTATCTGCTCGTAGTTGGTTGAGCTGTGCAGGTGCTTGCCTGCCGTTTTTATTAGCAATGAAGTTGTATTATGATTCACTGGACACAGCAACATCTTGGTGCTGAATTATCAACAGAAGTGGCCAAACATGCTAAAAAAAATCTGTGATACTGGGTGCATGTATCTTTAATTTAATGTGTGCTGGTATATCATTAGACTTTCAAGAAAATGTTTTAACTATCTATGGATGTTAACTGTAGTATTAAAAAAATACTATCCCAACATTAAAAGCATGAACGCCTGGCATTTTTTAAATCATGTATAAAATACAAAGCCTAGTTATGGTACAAGTACCTATAATATAGTCTCCCATCAGCTATTTTTAGGTAAAAAGTAGAATTAGGCCTAATGTACTTTACTTTATTGTCCCTAACTGGATAAATTCTATTTGGACTTATTTTACACCACGAAAATTAGCATTAATAAAATTACCAAATCAGCTGTTCAAGACCGTCCCGTCTTGAGCAATTACATGGTGCTGCGTAGTTTACTTTCAGTGCATTAGCAGTATGTGCACGTGTGCGGTGAAGTTTTGACATCGCAACTTTCGGATCGACCAGCCTACTGGTACTGCATTGGTTGTACTTGTGCCGACACATCGTGAATTCAACTACTTACCAACAGTTGAGTTTCTTGACGTTTTCCAAATCCGACGAATGAGCTTTGGCCATTACTTGGCCCTCCGTAAGCTTTCCCATTGCGGCAGCAGCACTTTCAGCAGCAGGTTCAGCCTCCGACTCCTGGATCATTCGAAATCAGCTCTCTGGAGCTTGGCAGACGATTAAGGCCAAACGATTTCAATCTGTCACTACGCACTACTCTACGTAAGCAACCAACTTCAGCTAGCCGCGTCGTCGAGATCGACCCGTACCGTACGTGTAGGGCCAGCTAGCTAGCTATACATGTACATGTACATGTACACATTACACACAAGCGCTAAGTTTGCATGGTCAACTGCCTTCCTTCCACATTTAATATGGTACATTTTGATTGGCTACCCGACTATCACCAACGTTTTGGACGATTGGAGCCAAGAGCTCTAAAGACGATATAACACTGTATGTCATTGGCCAGAATATGATTAATTTTTGCTCTTGGCCAATTATAATTCCTGTATTATTTTTGGCAATCGCTATTCTACTGGCGGCCATTTTAAAGATCAGTGCATTTTGAACGATCATCTACTGATCTGGGCCTACCGTATGTAGTTAGCTGGCTGGTGTGCCAGGTTTGCAGCTCATCTGATGTCAGGTTTTCGTAGTTGTAGTCATACCGAAGAACATGGCTTAGAACTACTAAAAAATATGATCATCGTGCTATGACGTACACAATTTAACTGTTTCAGTCTCTTCCTAGCTTAGTAACAGTGACAAGTGCCATGCAGGTGAGGTAGGTGTAAAATAAATTATTGTTAGGAAACGCTCAACGCTAGCGCTGGCATGGCTCAAGAACTCAAACTTTAAGTCACTACTTTGTCATACTCCTGTGAATTTTAGCCAGTGTAGTTTAGGCATGTTAGATCTACATCATGTACATGGAGTCGCTAGTCGTAACGCTATCCTGGTTATGCCTACTTCCAGAACTGTCATGACTGTAAGTTAGTGTAACTTTGTGTAAGGTTTTGTTTCCCTAACCCCTTCCAAATGAAAGCTGAGCTGTGATTGCTCTTTGGAATGGAAGTAAATTGGACCAATCACAATGCAGCTTTCATCTGTGGGTGACAGGAAAACAAAAGGAAAAAAATACCAGGAAAAGTAGGAGCTGTGTTGCGATTGGTCAAGCTATCATACAGCTGACAGATATCGAGAGTACATGCTGCTGATTTTCTGTAGTGTGGATGGGCAAAATGCTCGAGAATTTTAGCTCAATTGCAGAATACCCCGCCACCCCGCACGATCAACCTCATAGCCAGGTACAGGTCAGAGTGTCACACTCTTCTCAAGGGATTTTCACTTTGTAGGCCCTACCCACATAACCAGTCATTCCAGGGGTAGTTTTTTTAGAGTGGCAAGGTATTCTGCAATTTCTCCAGAATTTCACCATTTTAATGAGGATATAAAGAGAATATACCTCCCCATCTGACATCTAACTTCATCAAGAAGGCATGTATGAAATTTGGTTGCACAAATACCTGTGATGGAAAAGTAAGTTGGCACAATCAAAATAGCCAAAATGTGTTTGGGAAGTAGGCTATGCCATGGGTTTTCTAATCAAACTTGAGAGGTGAACAATCCACAGGTGGAACAAAGCTATTCAACCAACTTTTCCCATGACAGCAAACTTGAGTAACCTATAGGCTACTCTTAAGGGTGGAACAAGAATTTAAGAGCAGAGACCGAGCATTTTTTTAAATTAGATTTTTACTTATCTTTCGCTTCCATCCAATGACAGTCGCTCCATTGGTGTTTAGGCCATGAGAATGAATATCCCAGGTTTCTGTCCACCGCCTGCATACTGCTGAAACAGCCGCTAAAACATTTCATTATTTTCCCCCCAAAATTATTATTTTTAGAAAAATTGTTTTTCTCATTGGGAATGGTAAAAAAATGACTGCAAAGTAAATCTGAAGTTCATAGTGCATTCGCGTACAAATGGCGTGATGTTAGACGGACCGAGAGCTACTCTACTTTCAAAGTTGGTTCCCTTTGCATAGACGCGTACTCACTATCGATGTGCGGTATGCACACCAACTACATACATGTGTCATACATTATAGGTTAGGCCTACTTCGAGAATTCAAAATCACCACTCCAGAATAGTGACATGAGTGACTTGGAGTTCCCTAGGTACAATGCGTGCACTCTGAATATGGACAGGACAGGGTGGAAATTATC
Source organism: Acanthaster planci (assembly GCF_001949145.1). The sequence continues at coordinate 2,672,642 of NW_019091356.1, read as the reverse complement.
ACCATTCAAAGTCATGATCTAGGCCTGCCCCTAGAATTATGGGGTTTTTGTCACAGCCACCGCAAAGTTGGCATGACAAACCCAATAGATCAAGGTGTAGGCGTAAGTCGAATCATGTTAGTTGAGTTTGCCTGTGGCCCGCTGCACATTTAGCCTTTAGTAAATTAGGGGTCTAGTCAAGTCAGTCTGCAGTTCAAGAGTTTTCAGGAAGGGCTTATTTCAAGAATGTGATCAGCAATTTTAGTATCATCGAAAAGAGAATTGAAAAATCAATCCAGTGGTATGTAAATCCTTCCCATACATGCCATAGCATAGGCATGATATTGGTAGGTGTTCACATTTTGGAGATATGTTAAGTTCATTGATTTCCAGAGTCCCTTCATTATAATTTGTTGCACCCTAACATGCCTAAATTTCTCCCCAAATCATTTTTTTGATAATAAATGAATCATTACTAAATAAACTAAGCAATTTTTTAGTAATTTTTTTATCTCTTGTAATAAAAATGTTTCAATTTTTTCATAAAGTAAAATGTCAGGGACTGCCAACCCTGTGCCACTAAATACTGTCAGAGAGCCTGCTATGAGACACAGGTTACACATAGATCAAATCCTGCATTGCGCAAAGCATAAACAGGGGAACTGGAAGTACTTGTACTAAGTCTAGCAACAGACTATTACATAGTTACACATAATTTGCATTTGGCACCAATCTGATCTAGTTCCTGCCACTTATTAAAAGGAAAAAATGGTGCATGTCATAACTCGTTTTCTTAGAAGTTTTTAGAAGATGTGAGTATTATGCGAGGTTATTCTTCAACTTGAATAAAAGATAAAGACTCTGAACCCCAAAATTTGTTGTTACACCTCGATTTGGAAAGAGCAGAAGTTATCAAATAAGTACTTGATCGTGTGGGTTGTACAATGTATTCATGTTGACAGGACAATGAATATTGCCTGTCCCATCATGGCACCATCATTTTTTAAAAAAATAAACAATCAATTTTCATATTCTCTTCAAAGTTGCTTATTCATTGCTGTACTTTCCTTTATTCCACTTGCAAATAGACTGACCAAATTCATGAGATTTTATGTCCATGAAGACCAAGAAGACTTCTCAGCCATTATCTTGTAAGAGGTTTTAGACGTAGTCTGGAACCTTTCACATTCTGTGTTATGGAGGGGGAACGACTACTCCAGCGAATAAAGACCAGTACTGATGTTGAGCCCGTGCTCAGAGATTTAGAGGTAATTATGATTGCAATATTCTAGTGTTAACTTTTGCCTGGAAGCATGCTGAATGTTCCAAAAAGCCAACACTGCCAAATCATGCACACTTTTTTTTCTACTTTTTTTGCCTGGACAAAAGGGATTGTGGAATGTCGTTGAAAATAATGGCATATTGATTTTCAGTACTGATCAACTCAAATTCATTCAAAACTAGGCATTGATTCACAAAGGTTTTTGGAGAATGAAGGTTAAGCCTCACCTCTCATGTGTTAAGTGAAAGTAATTTTTATCCTTCACAAAGATGTACTAGTGGAGAAAGTATTGGTTATTCCTCGTTCTGATTTTCGCACAGGTTTACTTGGCTCCTGTACTGCGTCATAAAACCAGCCCGTCACAGGAGCAAGCAGCAAAGTATGGTTTCTATGCGATGAAAGTGCTCCGCGCCTGTGTGCAGCAGCTGTCAGCCCTCAAGACGGGCAATGGCACAGTCGCAGGCATCATCTGTATCGCCAGGAGGAGCTACGAATGCGTCTGCAAGGTGCTGAAGCACACCAAGTTGGTGCCGCTGTCGCTGGAGAAGCTACTGTTCCACATGGTGGTGCAGGGCATGGCCAAAGGGCTGGTGGTAGACGCCACGGCCTTTGCCACGAATCTCCATGAGCGCCTGGGCCTGTGCCGGAACAATTTCATCACCGGGGACGGCGTCGACAATGAGTACGACACGGTGTGCAAGCAGGCCTTCAACCAGCTCTGGAAGGCCTGCGTGGACCTGGAGCACTCCTCCAAGCAGGGGGCCATGAAGCACGTGGTGGTGCTGGATGTTCGGTTGCAGGCACTCAACTTCTTGATGCTGACAAGTTACGAAGTGTCATGGGTGGTTGAGAGAGCTTTCCGGACCATTGTCGAGTTTGACCGAGCCAGCAGTAACTCAATGGAAGAGAATAATCAAGTACTTGAGTTCCTCAGGCATATCTTGAAATCTTTGCTCAGTGATCTACGAGATGCCAGGAAAAAGCAAGACCTGCAGTCTGAGGAGGCATCAGAGCTTCTGCCTCCGCTGTTTGAACTGAGTCTTCTGTTTGCAAAGCGTTGCAGTCATCTCAAGAGACCCGAAGAAGCAATGAGCCTGTGCAAGCAACTCCAAGAGATCATCACCAGCAATTGCAGGAAACATTGCAAGAAACTTTACAGTGCTGCCGTGAGCACAATCGGAGTTACCCTGGAGATGCGAAACTTCCCATCGCCACATGTCTGCAGAAATACAAAGAAGTCCAAATCCCACAAAGCCGGAGATGCTATCAAGACTGCCGAAGAGCAGATTGAAGATGTTGTCGGTAGCACTTCCAAGGTGATTGAAAAGGGAGATCATGATATCGCAGCCATCCAGTGCCTCGTGGAAGCCCTGGAGTTCTTCAAAAAGCAGTTTGAGTGTATTGTTGACCAGCAAGGCAGGTCACCCAATCCCTCTAAGGTGGTGATACCACAAGACCTAGTTCACTCAGTTGATGCCGCCCTGAAGCTCCTGGTAGACCTGCTCCAGGTGCAGAGGGAGCAGCTGCAGAGCTCCAGCGGTACCCTCCACGAGTCCTCTGCTGGGAAGGGAAAGCAGCAGAGGATGTCCCTCCAGAAGACGGTCAACAGGCAACTTGCCACGCTCAACCTGATGGCGGCCATCCTGCAGGATCGGATGGGCCGTCAGGAGGAAGGAGCCACCAGCGCTGATATCAGGCAGATGACACAGGACGCACTGGGCATCTGCCAGAGAACCCAGTGCATCATCGAGGAGGTGTCCAGTGGAGCAGGAGGAGCTTTGTCAAACAATGAACACAGGTGGTTGGGTGAGTTGTTCACTTTATGCAGCCAAGTGCACTGCAAAGCACTTATTAATTAACAAACAAGTCCTGAAAACTTGATTCAGGAAAAAAAAATTGACTCGCCCGAATGACATCTACTTGTGCTAGGTTACAGATGCACCGTCTAGGCAAGATTTTAATGTGTACAATCACTTTAATTTCCTTTGGATCTTCACAAAATGTCCAGGCTATGGAAGGTTGTAATCTGTTAGAGTGATGTATCTTGCCAGTGGTTTTTTTAATCTTTCTACAGGCACCAATGCATACAACCTTGGCCTCATGTGCTACAGGAAGAAATGGTACCCCGATGCTGTGCCACTTCTGATCATGGCCTGTGAGCAGCTCCAGATTTGGTGTGCGACAAAAGAACAGGTGGATGAAGAAAAAGTCCACAAGGTATGAAATAAATGTCTTTTTAAATAATAATATCGGATGGCAACTTGAAGGCAGAGTCACTGGTAATGATCGATTAAGACCCCAGTTTTGTCGACTTCATTCAAATCACATTTTAGGATGTCAAAACATGGAGAATCATCACTATCACTGCTTACTGAACTTCTGCTGGTACTTGTGTGCCTTACGAAACCTTTTTCCATCTAGAACCTTAGCCTTTTGAATGTTAAGTGACCCTTTAACCCTAACCTTACATAATATTACAAATTACTACTTGAAGTAACAAGCCAAAAAATACAATAGCTAAAACAATGTACCATACAGTGCTGTGGCACTATGAATGCATGGCTTTATTGTTCTCTGTACGAATAACAATGGAAGTAACCTAGCCAGAAGTAGTAATATGTAGCGCTAGGTCCTTCAGGCTCAGACTATTACTTAGTATTTTGTAGTACTGAGTACTGTAAGCCAAACAATATGCTTGGTGGTTAGGGTAAAGACTTGCATTCTGCAGTGATTTGAGAATGCTCACATAGGAATCAGTAACTCTATGCGGAGAAGTGGGACTGTGTTGCAGATGTCACAGGCTTGAAATCTGTCTTTTCTTTGATTATCCAACTTGAGTTGAAGCACCCCCTCATCAGTTAAAAAAAAGCCATATTGGTCGGAAGTGTTCAATGCGACCGTAACACGTACATTTCCTAGGAATTCGTAGACCAGCGAAGTTCCGCTCTGACCAAAGGAACCTCTGTTGCTAAGAAAACTGCACCCACTCGTGGTTCAGCTCGAGGCTCATGTTGATGCATGTTTAACTACACACGCTGACTTTCAGGTTCAGCTGTTCAGCAAGCACGAACTCCTTGTGGACTGCCAACGAAAGGCTGGACAGCATAAAGAGGCCATGCAAACAGCTGTGACCTATCTCTGGGCCCACGCCGGTCACCTGACGGATCAGCTGACCACTGCTGTAGAGTACTGGGTCAAAGCCAAGCGAGACACTGCGAAGAATGCAGAGGATGAACGGCTCAGAACAAGGTGAAGGCATACAGATTAAAAGGGCTTTATGCAACTCGAGTTGATCATTTGGCCTCATACACTTATGGCCGCTGTGCTGTGAAAAGGACATTCTAATCTCATCATGAATATACATGTAACTCTTTAGAGGAATAACCAATGAGGATTACCCTGCCGCTGTCTCTAAGCAGAGTGTGTGCAAATACAGCATACGTAATGCAAAATGACGCAACGCTGGTGCAGGTCACACGCAAGCAGGCTGGCTGCAGTGCATGATGGAAGTGTCTCCGGCCCACGTGGCAGGAGGGCGGAGCAAGAGCAGAGCGGCGACATGCAGGGCAGGTCAATCACTATGCATATTCATGTATGGTTGTAAGGGTCAAATGCCTAACTCTGGCAATCATGCAGCAAGACAACGCGTGAGATAAGGCTCAACTGCATTCAATAGCAGTATACACAACGATGCTTTAGTGATGAAAAACTCTTAGGCATAAGTGCATCATAGAATGAATGACAGTAATTCAGAGATATGCAACAATATGTTATTTGTCTTCTCTGTTGTTCATGTCCGGCTATCTTTACCTCACCGTTATTTCTGTGTAATCTATGCAGAACCCTGCTTGATGCCATTCAAGAAATTGAGGGAACCATCTCCGATGAGAGCTCCAGTCTTGTCTCCAAGCTTCTCGAGCAGGAACTTAGCATCTACAAAGCACAGAGGTACGTATCTGTTATTCGTAGTGAAAATACCACTTTCTGGCCTGACTGCCTTAAAATTCAGAATGTTTAACACAGATGTTGTTTACCGAGCATAAAAGTAAGTCCTGCAGTTGTATTTGTAAATTTCTTGGTTTTGAAAAAAAAAGAGGAAAATGAAACATGATACTGAAAATTGAAAAAGAAACTTGCACATTAAGGAAATTTTTGTTACTTTTTGTTGCATTTTTTGTCTATGCGCACAATGAAATTGTATATTATTATATAAGAAATGATATTTTCCTTTGTGATTTGTTGCTGGAATTTAATTTATTTGCCAGTAGCATTTTCATTGAACTAAAAAAGTTTGCAGAATTGATTGAGGTAATTGAATGATTTTTTAAATTGAAAATGACCTCATAACTGCCTGCATTCGGTCAAAAACATGTGTATTTGAACCATGTACACTTTACAAATTAGACAGACTCGGCAGTGTGCAGCCGACTCATCAAGTGGCGAATGAATCACTCAACATCCCTCGCAATGATTATTTCATCAATGGAATTACCGACATGCTTTCATTTATAATTTATTTCACTGTTATTCCTTGCCTTCTCAACCACCCCCGTTGTTCTCCCCTCCCCCATCCCTTCCAATTTATCCGTGATTGATCACAAGCCGTCGGCTGGCGTGTATAATTCATCAGATTGTATTTAGGCGCAGGTCGACTATCTCGTGAGGATGGATCACCCTTAGCAAATTGGAAGGCATATTTATGGATTGGTCATGTTTGGTCCATTATTCCATTTAATGCACAGGTGCAATTTTTTTGTGCATTCAGCCGCCAGCACACTTTATTGTATGAAATTGAAAAGCCTTCCAAAAATCTAATACGGTAATTCAAGCAAAAAGATGATCCATGCAAATTAGAACTTGTTTCGTTGAGGAAAATGCACGTCCATTGCGGCAATTACATTTCAGGGTTTCCAACATAATAGCCTATTGTGCTGAACCAAATACTCTGGTTTATACAAAATGGATTACGCTTGTCTAATCATAAGGTATGCAAAGAAACTGTTTACATCTTACATGTTCACCAAAGCTTTTTACAGCATGGAATGGATATTGCTTCCGAAGTGACTCGGTCCTAAATCAGCCAGTGTGCAACCTTTCTTCAGATCAGCAATTTCTTTATTTTTTGCTTCACATGCGCGTCATTGGAAATTTAAAAGCACCGTACGGTGTACCACGTCTTTCGTAGACTAGTTAAGATTTTTGTCACATTTTTCTGAATTCCTGATTGCCTGCCTGAATAAGTTAATCTAGAAATCATAGTCCTAGTTTTAAAATGCTTGACAGGGCATTTGTGCTTCAGATTTTTACCATCTAGCAGTGGGCATTTATTTTGTCAAATTTCTTTGGTACCGTGAGATAGCATGATACCCTGGTTGGCTCCTTTTTCTCAGGTATGACACAACGGTGGAGCAGTATGCCGTTGTGTGTGATCTCCTCAGCCTGTACAGCGAAGATAGGATGAGACTACACAGGGCACACGCCCGCATTGAACAGGCCCAGCTATTACGCGATGGCACGCTAGACACTGACTGGTAAGCTCATTCATTTCTTAGGGCTTAGAAAGAACCATTTTCCTCTCTGCATGAATTTTTTCTACCGAATACTTGATAGGGCAATGATATTTTGCAGGAGGGGGAAGTAATCATGGAGTGGTAAATTTCTTTTGTCTTGCCTGTGTTCCTGACAGCATTTTCTACCTAATACTTCAGTGTTGCCTAAAATTCCTTACTTTCCTCTTTTTTGGGTACATTTCTGCTATTTAAAATTTCATTTCCCCATTTTGACTTTAAACCTGTCTATGATCCTTCAAATCCGTCCCAAGATTTTGAAGGACATTTCCAGGATTTAGAACCATCGAGCCCAGACAATATTGCCTAACAGGGAGGTCGATGACCGTTGAAAAGTCAAGTTCAACTAATGTGCCATCGGCTTCCTGCATCTGAGACAGTATCGCGGAGGATTGGGGGGGGGTGGTTTGCGGTCAAATTCCTGGCTAAGAGTGCCCATGGTATACACAGAAAGGTTCACTCTCTCTCAATGTGGTTTTCCAGCTCTCCTGTCGACTGCTGCCAGGAGGCCATTCACCTCCTGGAGGAACTAGCCCAAGACATCGTGCAACAGCAGCAGGACCAGGAGGCGAGCAGTGCGGATTACCTGGTGGTGTTTGACCTGCTGGCCACGGCTCACTTCTGGCTCTACATCTGCCAGAGCGAGGCCAGTCAGGTAAGCGTGAAACTTCAGACACTTTTACTTAAACTCAGTCTCGCATGTTTTTGTTCATATAAATGTATTCCGTTCATTGTGCATAATTTATTTTGATATTTGGTTTTCTCCTTCATATCAAGGAATCCTTTGAAGCTTTGTACGCTCAATATTTTCTCAGAGCTGGCTAGAAAAAGTGAAGTTTACTTGAGCGGGACTCGAACCCTCGACCTCCTGTTTACCAGAGCAGGAGGATTTACAGTAACAGAATGGGTTTTACTGCTGTGAGCACAGATAGGCACATAGCCTTTATGTAGTGTTGAAAGTCATACTCTTTAGAGCACACTCATTGGCTGTACAGTCATTTGCGAAAGTTTAAGACCACCTGGAGTTTTATTGCCATTTCTGTCACTGGGCCTGCATTACACTGTCT
>NW_019091356.1:2554025-2664454 GCF_001949145.1 Acanthaster planci | reverse complement strand
GCAGACAAGTCGTGTGACACAGATGGGGTACATTATGATACTATATAAGTAAAAATAAGCCAGATTTCATTCAGGTACAAATTTCATTGACACTATTAGAGGTGTTCTACTCTTTTTCTCTTTTCACTCCATCATGACACTTGTATTTCTTTGGTCAGGCAACCTATATCACGTCCCAGTTTGCCAACACCAAAGGGGAGTCCACTCGAGCAGACTGCCCTGAGCCAGCCACCATCAAGAAGGACAAAGCCTCCAGTTACCTGCTGTCCACCTCAGGCTACACCCTGGCCACGGAGCACTCGGCTACCGAGCCCCTGGACAGGGCCCTGGACATCTGGATGGACCTGGTGGCGGAGGGCTGCAGCCAGTCCATGTTCAACGACCCAGCGTGCACGTCCTACTGCCTGAAGGTGGCCGCCTCGCTGTGTGAGTTGGCCGACAGGGTAAGGGATTTGACTCACATTTGATGAAAAAGTGCATGGTGTTATTTTTGGATGGGACACTTTGCCGTATTGCATACAAACCAGTTAGTCAACGATCAAACTGGACACGCCAACGTAAGTTTTGACGAGTACAAGATCTTTCAGCCAAGAGATCTTTAAGTCTCCTTAGGTCTGAAATCGGACATTGGGAGACTTAAAACTTGTTACAAGTTTTCATCATTTTGTTCGGTAAAAAACTAATACCGGAGGATAAAGTCTTGTCCAATTTCATATTTTGATTTACTAACCACTAACACCACCTTCAAATGAGAAACCTTGTGATTTTAAACTTTGCATTTATGTAGGATTTTTGCCAGGTTTTTCAGATGCACATTTCATTAGCAATCAAGTAATTTCAAAGTTGCCAATTGCCTATAGCATCCCTTACATGAAAACACAAAAGGTCTTGTGATTAAAAAATATCACATTTACGGGAGTGCTCTTTAGAGATTCATGTTTCTTCATCAGATTGAAGTTTCAAAAGGGATGAAAATGTGTCTTAAAAAATATTTGCAGCCCATACAGCAAGTCCAAGCCCTCAACCTTTTGGTGGTTCTTTCCATCTCCACCTCATCAAACGAAGACACCGTCCTGGCCTACTGCCAGATCATTCAAGCTCTCTGTCGCATGGGAGCGGTGGAGGAGGCTACAGCTCTCCTGGCTCCAGCCCAGGCCTTGATGGGAGAGGCAGAGACGGAGGGCGAAGACGGGGCAGGCCTGCAAGTGGCATTCACAATCGCAAAGTGCTACGTGGTGCTGGCAGCCCACAAGGTATGTCTCTCGCTTGCAAAGTCTGCCCCGCAATCTTTTAATGAAGCAGTGACTCAAGCCATCATCAAGCTTAAGTCCTTCAATCTTGCCTGTCCCTTAACCATACCCGTTTGGCAAGGAAGAAAGATCAGTGGGAAATTCTGAGAAGATTGCTTGTTTTCAGCTGTAGCTGAGCTGTGGCATCGTTATTCTCTTCAGAGGACGACTAGAGCATCCTGATAGAAACATTGAGTTCACACTCACCGGTTCTCAGAATCACCACTCTTATAGAAGAGATTGATTCCCCATGGTGGACCTGCAAAGTGTCTTTCAGCAAAGCAGTACTAGGTCCTACTCACTGTTAGAAACACTGATATGTTCAGATTACAGAACGCCTAACCTAAGCTTGACTTATATTTTCCCAGACTGGAGAATTTGAAACGCTCTTGGAGAAAGTCCTCCAGATCCACAGCCACAAGCGCCGATCCCGGCAGGCCTACCTCCGGAACGCCTCCATCAAACACCTCCAGGCCCTCTACCTGCTCCGTCCCCCTTCAGAGCGGTCCCAGGACGCATCTGTCCTGCGCGGCCTGGTCCCCGACGACCTCTCACCGCTGGAGCTCCAGGCGGAAGCCATGCGGCTGCAGATGGGGGTGGGCAGGCTGATGTTTGGTGAGGGGGTGTTTGGTAATGAGCAGAGCTTGCAAGGAGAGGGATTCAAGTTGGCTGCAGTGGGCAATGATTCGGGTACGGATGCAGGATATTTCTTGTTATTTTAGTCATCCAGGTGTTAAACCTTTATAGGCCACCCTTGATTAATGGTAATTGACCGAAGCTGGATTCAAGCATTGCCCCCCTAGTCACTTAACTCTACGTCATTAGACTACCCGCTCCCAGTTGAAGGGCACCCCCAAAAGAAAGACGGATGGTTGTAAGTTTTCCCAGGCAGATTCTTGCATGCATTTTGCGTGTACGCAGAGATCATACATTAAGGAATAAATTTGTTATGCTCACTCACCATGCAGCGCCTCAAACGCGCCATTGATCTCCATTATAAACGCACCTGTGCGGTGAGTACCAAAAAACACGCCCTCTTTTATTGCGCTTGGGCATTTTTAATCCCAAGGGGGTTTGTGGAACCCGTCTAGGCTTGAGCACGGTCCTTGTCATCTGCCACCTGTGCCACCATAGGCGTGCTCAAATAGCTGATGTGACCTTTCTGCTGGTTACAGGTCTGAACCCTGTCTCCCTCAATATTCTTCAGCAGGAGATTAATCTGGAATGAGCCAGTTGTTGAGTTCAGTCAGCAAGTGCTTTTCTCTGGAGAGACCACTGAGTCTATGTGTTGGCATATGCAGCTCAACCTTAGGGGGGACGATCCAGGATGAAGACATCCTAACGGGGGCAAATTCTACCTGATGAGAATGTAACCCTCCATTTCCAAAACTCTTGCAGGAGGGAATGACCTAGAGTTCAACCAGTGGACGGTGCTGGCCAACGTGCTGCGGTCACTGTACGATGTGGGCAGTCTGTACTTGGAGCAGGGGTGCACCAGAGAGGCAAAGAGTTACCTCAAGGAGGGCCTTCTACTGGCTGACAAGTTCATGCTGCCCAGGAGGTTACTCAGATGATGCTGTTTTCTGTGTGCCTGTCTGTCCATTTGCCTATTTTGCTGTCTCATCTTTCTTATATTCAAAATGAAATTTCAGATGTTGTAGTGATTTTGGGTATTAAATCTAGGAGCTTGACTTGTGCGGCACTGCAGTGTTCAAATGCTAAACATTAAATTATTTGTGAAAAGTTGTGTTGTAAGTTTCATTTTGTGATCAAGCAGCAAAAAAACATAGCTTATCGAAAAATATGCAAAGCGGTGGTCAGGCTATTAAAAGTTGCTTTGAAGTAAGCATTGGAATTATGGCTTCCTGTTGCCCAAAGTGCCACTGGTAATTAGTGAGCTCAACCTTTGTCTCTGTAGTTTAGTCGCCTGTTGAGGAAGTTGGTCACAATTTTCTGAGGAGCTGCCTAAGTCAAAAGACTATTCTTCCTGAAATGTTTCTTCCTTTTTCTCCACCACAGGAGCGTTGCTTTCCTCCTCCAGCTTTCTAACCTGCACGTCCAGTGCGGTCAGGAAGACGACTGCCAAGCCAGCCTCTCCAAGGTCCAGCAAATCCTCCACCTTCCGGAGAAAGCAGCCCAAGCAAGATGGAGAGGTGCATCAATGGTTACTCAGGATGAAAGGAAAAGCAGTAGTGGATCAGAGACCCATGAGGAGACTGATGACGATAACTTCATCAGGACAAAGCGGATCTCCATCTCTGCCGAGTGCTCCTCGACAACATGGCGTCTTGAAGACACGGACACTTCTTCCTCTCCTTGGCTGAAAGCTCAAACTGTCAAGCTGCCCAGCTACCACTCCCACCCGTCGGACTGCCTGTGTGCCTCATGCGCCGACGTATCCCTCCATGCGCAAGACATGACATCATTCTTGCGGCTTGCCCAGAGGCTTGAACTTCAGGGCGAACCAACCCAAGCTCTCGCAAACCTACGAGTGGCTCTGGACATTGGAGACTGGAGTGCAACGAAAACGCCGTCACTCCTGCTCAGGAGTTCCTCTTGCTTACACAATGATGAAGGGGTGAAGCAGACTAAAGGACCGGAGATGAAACTGGCCAGGCCCAGTCGAAGCAGCGGAGGTCAAGTCAACTTGCATGCAAGAGCAACAACTGAGATTCACGTATGCATCACACGGCTGACTTTACTGAATGGCAATCTCTCAGAGGCTGAACACACTATCGCAGGAGGCCTGGAACTATCCATTGATGAAAACATTCCTAAGGCATGGTTGCATTTTTACAGAATCCTTGTCTCGCTAGAACTGAAGGCAAGAGCAACTGAGACAACAGTTGGCGATCTGACATTCTCAACATGGGATTTGCAGCCAAGCAGTAGACATCACAAGGATGTGCCATCTTACGAAGGAGACCTTGTTTCACAGTTTCACCAACTAGACCTGGGCAAGCAAGGGACCAAGCACCAGACCCAGTTCCAAGACATGGTGTTCTCTGAAAGAATGCAGCGGCCTGAAGTGTCTCGGAAACTCTCAGAGAAAGTCACTGAGCTGGGTATCTTCTGTGACGTAAGCGATAATGAGGATGATTCCGACGGTATTTCCCACATGCCAGCTTGCTCGACCAAAAGTAGCAGAAAGTTACAGCAACTTGTCCAAGCAACACCACATAACGTGGCGTCAAGGTCCAAGAAGGGAGCCCTGATGTTCAGTGTCAAAAAGAAAAGGCCCGCCAAGAAAACTGTCGAGGTTGAGGCCACACCTCTCCACTCGGCTCCGCTGAGTGCATTTGATTTTGATGAGCCAAGTCCCACAAAGACGAAGAGGAAAGCAACACGTGGCAGGTCCAGCAAAAGTGCGAAAAAAATCAGCAAGCGCAGCACTGAGATCATAGACTTGTGTAATTCAGATGATGGCGATGTATTTGAAGATGAAACTGAGAACAAAGGCCGTAAGACTGCCACAGAATCAAAGAGACAAACAGCCAAAAAGTCAGTGAGGCTCAACTTGGATGCAGAAACTTTCTCAAATCCACTAGAAAATGAGGACCTAATGGGGGAAGGTGCTACATCCAAGCCTTCACAGAAGTCTATACAACCAACCCAAGTAGGAGACACAGAAACCAAACCTAGGCGGGGTAGAAAACCCCGAGCAGCAGACACAGAACTGGCCGAGCCCAAGGTGACAGCGACGAGATCGAAACGAGGCCGGAAGCCCAACGTTGAGAACCTGCGGTCAGAGGTCGTAAACCAGGTCAGCAACAATATGCTCCTGGATCTTCTGCCAACTTTCCTGGAGCTGGAATCACCCACTAAGGTGCACTCACTGTCTCCCGGGAGCCCAAACCATGGCAGTCTGAACTTTGACTTTGAGAGCAGCCCGTCAACTCGTGACATCCCGACCCCAGATTCTCTCTCAGAGAGAACCTCTCTCGCCTTGCCGGATCTGGACGAGATTGAAATCCCCAGAGCGGCCTCAGACTCTGACGAATCCAGAAGCGCCCTCAATGTCCGCCGTAAGACAGCCCGGAAGCCAGCAACATCCAGAAGGAAGACTGCCAAAAAATGGACTGTTGAAGATACCGAGGTACCAAGAGGGGCAAAGAATGCTCCCGTGGATGCTCTGTCAACAAGGAGAAGGCCACAGCAACAGGCTGTTATTGCTGACCAGGATGGAATCGCTCAAACTGGGTTATCCAACTTAGGTCAGGGCTGAAAGAGTGACCATTTCTTGACTTTGTTTACAGAAATTGCTGATAGAACTTTTCCCTCTAGTGTGGCACAGTGGAATAAATTTAGATTTCAGTACATTCTTTCCAAAAATACAATGAAAAGTCCTCCCTTGTAGATTTAGATTGAGAGTGTTGCAACAGTTGAAAGATGGCATCATGAACATGATGACCATGAAAGTCACTGAAGTGAACATGTATTCAGTACTGAATTAATTGTGACCACATCAGAAACGTCAAAGTGTTTGTCAAAAGGCACATCTGTTTTTAAAGAGGCACAATTCTCCAAGTTATATTGGCTTGTGAATTTCACTGCTTGAGGCCTAAATTCTGAATGCAGACCCATTTTCAATCCACTTTCTCCCTAGTTCTTATACTTTCCCCACCTTAAGTTGTAAATGATTTTTGCTCGTGAGAGAAAAGCGTCCGTTGGTGGCAAAGTTTGGTTTCTGGTAATCAACTCAATGCACTCTTCTTACCCTTAATACTCATTATCTGGAGATCTTGTATTCGAACTTTTTTCAACCTTACACAGACACCAGTCTCGACTCGGTGATCGCCGGCCTGGAGCAGATCAGCGCCCAGGTTTGTCACCGTGCCCCCTCCCTCCTGTATCGCCGTGTGTGCCAGCTACTGGCTGCCTGCCACGGCGACAGGGAGCCAATGAAGGCAGCTTACTACCTGAGCGAGGCCGCAGCTGTGACCCTGCGTCACCAGAAGCTGGCTAGTCTGGCCAAGAAGATGAAGTGAGTTGAAGTCGTCATTCTCTCTTGCTCTCCCTGTTTAAACTTGTCTTGGTTTTCAGTGTGGTGGTTTGTTGTAGTTTTGTACAAGTTTTTAGAGGACAATTAGTTCTTTAAGATTCTTGGCATAATTTTTATCTGTCAGCAATTTTTTATGACATTCCATTTCATCTCTCCCAATCTCAATTTGCTTCCCAATTCAGGAAATTGAAGAAAGAGCTTGACGCGGACGGCGTCCAGAATCTGACGGAATCTCTGGCCGAGATGGCGCTGGACGGCCGCAGCAAGGCCAGCACGCCACACGGGGCCACCCTACAGCATCTGGCCAAGCAGAGAGCACTGTTCAACTTCTGCGAGGGCTCGGTGGGAGACGCCCAGCCAGACGTGGTGCAGCAGACCCTGACCGCTTTACCCGAGGGTAAGAGTCATACACTCTCAGCAGTGTGCCATATGCAAGGTAGGATTCTGAGGGGGGATGCCGAAGTTCCCTGTGTCTTCACCACTGGATCCCCCAAAAATGTACAGTCTACTCTCTCTGTAAAGAGGATCCTTGCAACAGCATACAGTTTAAAGAGCAAAACCTGTCACATGGTTTAATATGCATTGGAAAAGAAATCATTCTTCATGTTCATTTACTGAGTTTTGCATATTATTGATGATACTGGCATTATGTAAATGAAACCTCTGACATTTTCTGTTGGTTTTCCATTGTACAAGATTTTGCTTACAGGCCAGAAGAGGTTCTGGTGACTTGTGACTAAGGTCGTATTGTCACATGTATAACAGTGAGTTCCACGGCCTCATATTTTAGCCCAAATATCACATGGACACAAATTACATCACTTTTTGGAACGATATCAATCCCGTTCACAGGATGGACTGTGTGCATTTTGTCTGTGGTCTCATCCAGTGTGTCCCTGACCGGCAGCCTGACCGATGCCGACCACTTGGTCATGTGTCGCCTCAGCAGTGGTCACAAGCCAGTCATCATCAATCAGGCTATGGTAAGGAACTAGCCACACTAGCATGGTGATTAGGGTTTGTAGCCCTCGATCATACTTAAGGAATTTCACTCAAATTGGTATATAGCACTGCACTGATGTTATGCACCATGTAAAAACATGTTAAGTAATCATTTAGTGAGACAATGTAATGCAGGCCCAGTAACAAAATGGCAATAAAATTCCAGGTGGTCTTAAACTTTTGCAAATTACTGTATTAGGGAGTACTTCAAAAGTCAACATGTCCTTTCCTTTAGGGAAAACTTTGATCACACCTGCGTTGGCATATTCTTTAGCGCTCTGACTTTTGAGATGCTCCCTTACTAGGTAATGAACACCGCTCTTTATGGCTCGGGCTCGTACCGACTGCTACCTTTCTATCTCATTTGCAAGCAGCATACCGGTGGGCTGGGTTTATCAGCCACCAGCCTCCTGGCGGAGTTTGACAGCATCTTGGCCGAGAGCAAGCTGAGCGTGAAGGAGACAGACAAGAGAGCCTGGTGGACCTGCAGACAGCAGCTGGACCAGCGAATGCAGGTCTGCCGAATAAGCCTTTTCTGTTTGCCACTCGCTGACACATTTTCCATCTTGACAAAATCCTTGGCTTTGGTATCACTATCGCGATTACTATTCATTTGCAGCGGCCCCCACCAATGGTGGTAAGCACTGTGATGACTCTTACACAGATCCGCCGTTTCCTAACATGTGCTCCCCCCCCAAGCCTGACACAAAGGATTCCACCATTACAGGGATCCATCAGGAATGTCCAGTGAAATATTGCTGGATTCATTTATGTCCTCTTTCTGCTTCCATCATTTCATGGTTAAGGGTTTAGCATGATGGAGAATGTATTATTCAGGGCTTGATCAATTTTGGATAGTCAAGATTTTTCCCTCAGAATAGCCTTAAATGATGGTTTTGAAAAAATGGACCTTGTGCTTTGTAACATCTCGTAACATTTTTATAGTAGCTTGATGTGAGTTAAAGGTCTGTATCTCTCCGGATATCCACAGGCCCTCACCGAGGCAATGGAGGAGACTTTCTTGGGGCAGTGGAAGGGACTTCTGATCGGAGCAAGGAAGTGCAAAGAGGAGAGACAGGCAATGGATAAGGCTGCCAAGAAGTTCAAGAGCCTGGTGGAGTCTGCCTGCCAGAGAACGGTGGACTCCCAGATGTGTCAGGTAGGCTGCTGAAAAAAAGGAAATTTGAAAACGATATTTCTGAAGGGCCCCTCTGTCACCTCTTGTCATTCTCAAGTGCATTTTTGTGTCTTCAGACTCATGTCTCTTTCGGCCCCCCCCCCAAAATTGAATTCTTCTTTGTTGAAAAGAAAGTTTCCCTGTTATAGTTCTTGAGCGCTATAGAGGTTTTCCATGTGACGTTACATGACGGGCAAAGACATTGCAGAACGCATACCATGTCTGTGGAGGCGTTTGCATTTTCAAATCTGTGTATTTTCATTGGCAGTTTCATGAATGCCAGAGGGTTGAGAGATTTCGATGGCAAGCATTTCTGCACACATTTGCGTAAATTGAATGTTGACCATTGAAACTTCCGTGACTGAAAATCCTCTATATGCCAATACCAAAGCAATTGTAAATTCCGTAAAACAAGTTTATTAGATCTGCTCAGCATTTTTCCCACCGTGTCACCCCTTTTGTGCAGTCTTGACATCTGATCTTGTCATCTTAGGCACTGCTAGAATTGTTAACTTGAGTCATGCGACTGAGATTCAAGTTGCTATTTTTGTAACTTGACTTGTAACCACCACCTATGACTTGTGACTTGACTTGGACTTGCAAGAGATGACTTGTTACCAATGCAAGTCAGAATCTACTCGAGCGACCCCGTCAACTTTTAAATCAGGTCTATCAATTTATGCCTTGCATGAAATTTAAAAAAAGGACCTTGTTCGGCTCATAGCTTCAAATTCTGACTTCGAGTCTGGTCTATCCTACTGACATGTGACTAGGATAAATATGTGTGACTTGACTTGTACTCTAACAGAGAGACTTGTGACTTGCCTTTTGTTTTGACCAAATGACTTTTGACTGGACTTGTGACCAGACCAAAGGACTTGTGACTTGAATTGGACTTTGAATTGCTACCATCTCCGCCGTTAGATCACATTTTTTTAAAAAATGTTTTGTCATTCCTCGTCTTCAATTTAGTGCCTCCTGGAATCATGTCTGAAGCTCAGCAAGCTGCAGCTGAGCAGCGCCCTCGCCAGTTTGACCGGTCTCTCACCCGGCTCTGAGCAGCACTCCAGTCTTACGGCCTCTGTCAAGCAGCTGGCTGAAAAATTGGCACCAACACCGCGCAGGGAACCAGTGATTCTCATTCTGGACAAGGTACGTCGGACTTCAAGTTCAATCATGACCTCGTCAAACATCGCTGCCTAGTCCATTTTTAAACGTCTACTTTGAAGCAGTTGTTGCCCAGGAAGTAGTCAGACCTGAAGCTGAGAATAAACACTTCATCTGAAGGGATAATTCACTTACACCCCTGGGCCTCTTTTTTCTCCGGATACACAAAGAGCAATGAAATCAGCGTTATGAATGAATCAATGAGGCAGATCGGTATTCCAACAGTGCATGCCCAAACTGAAGCATGTCCGAGGTCATGCGGGAACAGCAGTACGCACGCACAATAGTCAGTCCTATTAGTGTAGCCATACATTGACTCATGCATGCGCTTTGTTCTCGAAAGACCTTGGCTTTTTGAAATTCCGAATTGGCTTATTCAGACTTGTTTAACAGTAAATTCAATCACATAGATTAACCGCTGTTTTGTCCTTATACTTTTGGCAGCAAATCCAGCAGCTGCCTTGGGAGACCACCCCCATCCTGAGGGAGAGCCCCGTCTGCCGGATGCCCAGCTTGTACTTCATCCTCTCCTGGCTCCGCAGGGCCAGCGGTACCCAGCTCACCTCCCCGACTTGCCTTTCCACTCCACCACCGATAGACCCATCCGATGCCTTCTACGTCCTGAACCCGTCCAACGACCTTGCCAACACGCAGAAGACATTCCAAAAGTGGTTTGAGAAGTAAGCTTGTGATAGGCTGGTATTTTAGGGGCGGCAGTTTTGGTTTGGGATTGGTTTCAAGTTACTAATTTTTCTCACCCTCACCAGTTGCATGTCTTAAGAAAATGACAACTTTCTTGCAGTGCTGTAAGGCTCTTTAAATTAATTAAAATTATCACAAAAGAGTACCAAAGTGGATACGTCACACGCACAATCAGTGTGTAAAAGGCATTAGCGCGAGAACCAGCGTGTGAACCAACGCGCGCGCGCACTCCATCCGTTTACACTGCACTTTCTGGTTCACAGAGACATCACACTTCGGTACTCCATAGGATAAGTCACCATCCAGATCCCAAACAGTTACTCTGAATTCTTCTATCACTTGTTGGATTTTGGCATGCATCACAGAGAGCATACGCAGCGCTTTATGGAAAAGCTGTGGACTACTTACACTACTCGCATCAACGTATTTGCACAAATGAAAAAAAGGAGCCACTTTTTGTTTTCCCTCCATGAGTTGGTAATCTCCCCCTGTGGTTTCTCCAGTCTCTCAGTAGTGAACCGTTCATGTCAGTTTCTACAATTTGTTCCCATCTTCAGGGAGAATGGATGGAAGGGTGTGGTCGCTAGACCACCCACAAAGGAGGAGTATAGGTCTGCCCTCACAGACCACCAGCTCTTTGTGTGAGTTTCCCAACCTCCCTTTTTTTTTTTCTGTAGCTAGGCCCTGTCACTCAGTGTTGATAACCTGAGCCCAATTTCACAGCAAAAAAATGTTGCTTGGCAGGTGTCCGTGCTTAGCAAAAATGAGCGGAGAACCAGCTGAAGTTCACACACTTTGTATGGCTCTTTTGGCCGATAACCTACATACATATTTGCTACGCGTATATTTCTATGCTATAGGCAAACTCTCTGCTTGACAGTGCTAAGAAATTGGTTCCTGCTTCATGAGGTTGGTTCGTACGTCCAGTGTCAGTGTTGACATCAAAATTTGTTTGGGGCTATTAAACCATTCTGAGTTCAAGCGCACCTTTGCCGGCAAAGAAGGGACAAACTGTTAAGAAGTTTTCCAAACTGACCTCGTGAATGTGGCTGGCACCCACGCGAGTATCCCTTCTTACAGATAATGGGCGGGCATGCTCTGCAGGTCCCATGCCAAATGCGCATCTATCATCAGTCTACACCCAAGAGGTGCGTTCCCACCAAAGAACGGTCCTCACTATGTAAAATCATACCCAACCGTCTGGCTGGAAAAATGAGACCTAAGCAGTAGATGTTCACATTGTATATTTCAGTGTGTGCATTAAAAGGAGAGGTTTTTTGTCATGTTTTGATTCTTAGTGGATTCATAGCATTTAAACAGCACACAATTATGTAGCAAGAAATACGCCTTAACAATGCAGTGAATGTCATTTTTTTTCCCTCAAATAAAGAGCACTCGCATGATGCACTATCATGGAAGGAAGGCTATTGTTCCCAGTGATTTGCGCGAGTAGGTGCTTTGAACCTTCATTGTCAATGAATTCACACACCAAAAACTGCCCCTGGTTCTGGTGCACTGTGCATACATTCTCTGAGCTCTGAGCTGTACCAAGGGAGGGCACAATTTTCCTAGCAGCGGAGACTCCTTTGGTAGGAACTGCATTTCGCTGGTTCATGAACGTCTGTGAAATGCTAGTATTGCCGTCGCATTGCTAACAAAAATATGAACACTTCCTACCAACATGGCTCTTTTCAACTGATGAGGGGGTGCTTCTGCTCAAGGCAGATACGGAGTGGCAAATATGATTGTAAATCTGAAAAAAAGCTACTGTAAAAAGTGTGAATATTTTAACAAAATAGAAAAAATTTTCCCCTAACCTGCAGCTTTTGTGGTCATGGCAACGGGCGGGAATTCCTGACAGGCGACGACATCCAAAGACTGACGTGCCGTGCAACGAGCCTTCTGATTGGTTGCAGCAGCGGCCGGCTCCACGTCACTGGTACCCAGGAGGCCAATGGCATGGTGCTGAACTACCTTGTAGCCGAATGGTAATGCTAAAAACCCAGGACCTTTTTATACCTATTTCAGATTTTCCCTTCCTGAGAAATAGAACCATCAGGATCGAACACAAAAGTGGATTTAGTTGTTTGGTAACCTTACCTCAATTAGGTTGTATATTGTAAAGGAGCGACCCATCTTATTAACATCATAGCAGCAAATGCAGTTCGAAAGTTTCACCTACAATTTTTTCTTAAAAGTTTTGAGCGCATCCATTTGTGTCCAGATTACGAACCTTTCACATCAGAGAATTTTATTTATTTATTTTTTTTTAATCTAAGGGTAATTTACGCTTCAGTGTTTGACAAATTATGAGCAACTCACGTGCCCATGGCTCCTTGGTGGTAAGAAGAGCCAGTTGTGGTAAAGTGCCTGCCCATGGACACGAGCATAGTGACACCCCATATTTGAATTTATACATGTATTCGCACTTTGGCCATGCGCTCAGTTTGTCAGAACTAGATGCAAATGGATTTTGTCCAGGGGCAAATTCATACATTTGACCATTTTTAAAAATTCTTCAGCCCATGCCTGGTTGCCAACCTGTGGGACGTGACGGACCGCGACATCGACCGCTTCCTGGAGCAGCTGCTGCGGTCCTGGCTGGACGGGGGAGGGAGTCTACTGGATGGCATGGCGGAAGCCAGGCAGGCCTGTAAGCTGCAGCACCTCATCGGGTGCTCCCCGGTTGTGTACGGACTCCCTGTGTGCATGCAAGAAGGGCCGCGGTAAGCCTTGTTGGTTCTCGTGAACACATCACCCGCAGCAGTAAGCATCGCCTTTAAATGTAAGGTTTACTGAAGTTTACATTTCAGCAATAGTGTCAATGATTAATTTGTGCAAAGTTGCTGAAGTGACCTGCGGTATTTCTGCTATCATCAATTGCTCAAGTTTCAAAGTAAAATTGTTCAGCATTTGTTACGGAGGATTTCATCCAATGAGCTGTTGACCTAGTACAACTGTATCTATAATACTTTGTTTTGTGCTCAAACTTTGGTAGAGTGCACGTTTCTTTTAAGGCCAGGAATAGGCAATTTATGGTCGAGATTGTAGTAATGATAATAAATAGAAGCTAAGCTATCCATTGCAGAGTAAGGAAAGGCTTGGTGCTTGTTCAATCTTTTCTTGGTTTTTGATCGTTTCAAAAAATTGAAATTATTACGTTTCATACAATGGCCTCTAATCCAAAACCTTGTAATGATGTCTGTGCATAAAAATATATATTGCATAGCGATGTCCCCCTTGTCTTCTGGAGGATTAGAATGTTAAAAATTACCATCGACAGTGAATTTGAGTGTCACTTGTATTTAGCATGAAAATAAGGAATGTGCTTTCTTCTCAATGTTTGTTTCTGTTTTTGTTTTTCAATCAAACACTCAGAAAATCTTTCTGGTACTTCTGGTCATGCCAAGAGACATGGCAGTTCAGTATTATTTGTGAAGTCCTTTGTTAACAGCATTTCTTGTTCAGACTTGCCTTGGCCTAATCCAATAGAACCCAAGCTTTCCACTGTTCACTGGTGTTTGACCTCGAAAAGTCCATAGTTATTCTCAAAATCCTTGTTAAATGTGTTTGTTTGTAGACGTTTCTTTTTTAAAGATATAATTTTCCAATTGTAATACGTGTTCAAGATAATTCCTGATGTGAGATGCATTTTTTTGTTTTGTAAATTTGAATGTAAATGTTGCTGATAAAATGAATAAAAATGCTGTAATTTAACTTGGTGGTGCGGGTCGGTTTGTAAAATGTATAGCAATTTTGAAGATTTGTGAAGTATAGGACACCTTACTCTCGTGTTTCAAACTCTGTTGTTAGTCCTATCCTTGTCTGGTCATGTAATTAAATCAAACAGATCAGCAAATCTAAATTTATTGCAACATGGCATTATTACTTCTGGCATGGTGCCAGCAGATAGTTGAAAAGAGCGCCCTCTACACCACCATGTTACAACATGAAAATGCACAACACCCATCTTCATGTTCCTGTACACATGGTAAGTCTACGTACACATATGCAACTGCTTGAGACTGGATCAAGAAAATGGACATTGATAATACATGAGCCGCAGGCGGGGGACATTACCAGTGTCCAGTCGCCTGAGCTTGTTTCGAACGAACATTTAAGACCAGTCAAAGCACATAGTTTATTCCCATTTGTGAATAATTCCCGAGTCAGAGAGTCAAAATTAGTTTTACAGGCATGGGACTTTTCCTCTGATCAGCTGACCTCCTTGTTTTTCACTTCAAAGTCATGCCATTAAACATTGGAAACAAAATCTTGTAAAGATTGGCATTCCCTTGTTTTTTTGGGGGGGGTCAAACTTCAAGTTGCAAGCCTGGTTTGAAATTTTAAACTTTCCAATTATTTGTTGAGCAGTTTTACTTACATATTTTTCAGACACCCCTGTAGCCATGTTATGGCATGTGCTTCTCACCAGCAGTCATTAATGCCAATCTCCTTGGACTGGTCCCCATCTCTATTAAATAGGGACTGGTAGCTAGCTGAGGTTCAACGTGTACGATTAGCCCTATCAATTTGGATGCTGAATATTTAAGATTTTGTCAGGCCAATAACAATGCTTTTAACATGACATTTCAGCGCAGAGGCAAATAAAACACAAGTATTTATCCTTGCTAAGCCTCTGTTGATCACAGTGTGGTAATATATTTTTCAATGATTATCATCGATAAATCTGTGGTAACTGTTAAATTTTAGATTACTGAGCAAGTTATGGTGAAGTTATTTTCGGCAATGAAGAAGAAACAAAATATCCTATCAGCTCCTGCTCGATTGTGTGCAATGAGCGGGCATCATTTCCTCATTTACACACACCCGGCAGGATTCTGCCGGATTCATTACCCACTACCGGTCCCTATGTTCAGAGGCTATGTATGGGATGCGAACCAGTCTACAATCTCCTTACATGGAGATTGGCACACGTGTCTCATACTACAGGGGCGTAGGCTGGTTTGGCCCCAGGAGAGGTTGTGATTTTCACGAAAGCAGAACTCCAACTTCCAGCATTTAAAAGAGGAAGGCAATTAAGACCGCATGCGAATAGCAGATTGCCCCAGATACATGTATTTGCTATTTTATTTTTCGGTCATCGTGTATCAAAACCCCACATACTTTCACTTTAATAAAATAACGTACTGCTGTTTGGTTTAAAAAATAAAAATATGACACCTCAAGCAGAACTCCCTTCTGCTGATGGAGGGTTGCATCTACACCCTTCCCCCCCCAACCCACACCCTTGAGGTAGTGCAACTTTTTAAGACCTACCAAATGACGGCTCTAAACCAATAGGGATGGCTAAGCTGTCTTAGGTATTTATGAATGAGGGTTACAGACACTGGAAGTACCTAGTTTTTTATTACAGAGTGCTACTATTGCACCCATTATGATGTGCACATTGTAAGCAACGCGCATCAAAAGGGCATCTCAGACCTAATATTTTTAAGGTAGGGCCCACTACACGAGTGCAGCCCATTTCCCATAAAAACTTGTCATAAAAAGAAGAAAGTTTTTTTGGAGATATTTGTATGGAAATGTTTTTAAAAAGAGCACACTACATGAAATGCTGTAATGGATTTCATGCAGATATATATAAAGATTTTTGATGAACTTTTTGAGGACGCAATTGACAGTTGTGTTGTTTACCGCACATACTGTTTTTTTGTTCTCTTTGAATGTTGGGCTTAAACTTCTTTCATGAGTATTTTTGCTGGTATCCATGGTTTACTTCAATGGGTGCCCTATTTCCAATCTGATATATGCACACCACTATGCCCCATGTAATGTCAACGTCAGATGCAGTTCTCCAGTGTACAAAACACCCAAACCAAGTGAACAGGCAGACATTATATCCCAATGGATATAAAAACAGCAACAGTGGTTTACAAATCACCATGGTTATTGTCGGCTGCGTAAGTCACCACAGCGGTCGGCTTAGGTTGAGCCACAGGGATTTCAGCAAGCTTGCAAACGAGGAAATCGGCCAGCCAGGCCGGCAGCATGGAGAGGGGCTTGTAGAGAAACTTGATGTCCTTGCCAGGCAGATAGCGTCGCCAGGGCCATCGGGCACAGAGGGCGTGCTCCATGGCATTGGTGACCAGGTGGAGGGCTGGTGACGAAGTGTCCAGGATGAGCTTTGCCTTTTCCTTCACTGCAGTGCATGTAAGAGAGATTGTCAGAGTGAAACCTGAATGGCAGTTAGTTGCTTTGACATGCCAATAGCAAAAATTAACATGTACATTAGGTTGTAAACAGCCATCGCATTCCTACAAGAAAGAAACACTTTGAGAGATTCATACAGTGTTATTAATATAACAATATGAACAATTTGTTGTAACAAATGTGCTTTTTTTCTGTTTGGTTTTTACTTTAAGTTTAGCAGATGAGAAGGGTATTTTTTTTCTCAGCAGCTCAAAAAGTTTTAACTGATCTGTAGACTACTGTGAATATAATTATTCAGAACTGCTCCATAAAACATTTATACCAGACTTCTGCACCTGGAGGCAGTATAAGTTTTCAAGATGCTCATGTGTTGTCAAGATAATAGCTTATGTTTTTAGTCGGTATCCTCTGCCAAGTACACTGGGTATTTATTTTTACACCTCTATGTGTCTTCCAAAGTTCATCACTTTACAAGGAATTCTTTGTACCTAATCTGTCCAACTGCATCCTAGGTACCGTACGAGTGGCTGGACTAAACCTTTGGTAAACCTCATCCTCTCAGCTCCTACGAAATACATCAAGAAACTTGGGTGGATTTCAAAGGAAGTAAAAACAGACAACTATGACAAGATATGATATGTGTAACTGTCCTGAGCTCCTTGAGAGTTGAAGTACAATACAAATGTTCCACTACTTTCTCGCACAGTGGAAGATTTTTAAAGATACAGAGAAGTTCTCGTCAAGAATGCATTGGGACTATTGCAGATAATCTTCTGAAACCTTACTATATCTCTGGATGGATTTGTAAGAAGTTGCGAGGGTGGAGAGAGGGATGAATCCCATGGCATTCATATTTACATGTATCAATATACTGTTGGCCATAGATATCCTTCTCTTGCTGTGGTAGCCTGTTCCACGCACTCTCAATTGCAGGTATGATCGTGTCCACAGATGTAACATTTGTTCTAAAGTAGCCGGGCTCAAGAATATGAACTGTCACACCGAATGCTTTGGAGCTGACGCTGTGTAGAAATTAAAAAAACAAAAATTTAACAAATCCAGTCACTTATTTACACTTCATTAGCTGATCCTGATTTTGATCGTGAACAGCTATTTTCCTTGGGATTTTTTCTCTTTATTTTTCTTTCTTTCTTTCTCTTTCCCAACCTTCTCCATATGTTTGGACACATTTTCGGTTCTTGGTTTCACTGTTGGGACTAATCTCAATCAAATTATCTTCAGTCTGTGTTGATCATCATCTGAGGATGTGTCTCAGAGCTTTTCATCATGACGACATTATCGGTAGTCATATGACATTGCAATAAAATCACTAATTATCTCAAGAATCACAAGAAAGGATTGAGTAGAAACTTTGCATGTGTACAAAGTATCTTACTGATGATTCAGGGAGGTTTAAAACAGTTAAGAATTCTAACTTCAAATTGGGCATGTTTCTATGGTTCCATTAGATTGTGTGTCACATGACACTGTCCTTCCATAATTGCTGGGAAAAAACTGCCACGTTAGTTACAGGACAACGTTCTAAATTCAAAAAAATCTTTTGTCATTCCTTCACTCACCGCATTATGTCTGAGAACGCATCCACCCCTATCTTGGACATGGAGTAGGCCCCAGCTCTGATTGGGAATACTGCAGTGGCACTGGACAAGTTGATGATTCGCCCTTGGGCCTGACGCAACAGGGGGAAAAAGATGTTGGTGACCTCCACGGTACCCATCAGGTTGACGTCCAGAATGTGCTGCATTTCTCGCTTCTTGAGCCAGTGATAAGGGACTGGGTTACCAGGCACACCAGCATTGTTGATCAGACCCCATAGACCTGTTCATGCAAGTGGAGAATAAAACATCTACAGTTAAAGAATCTACGCAGTGTATTTTTTTTAAGACAGCCGGAACCCCTGAAAATAAACCTACTTGTTTCAATTAACCTTATTTCAAAGTTTCATTTTGTTACTTTTACAATGGATATTTTGGTGTCATTCTTTTATTTTAATGTGGACTTAATTATTCATGAGCAAAATTGTGATGTCATTCTAGGAAGAAAAGTTTGTATGTTGCATTGATTTTAGTACCAGAAATAATGGATGTGTTTGTATTTTACAATGCAAATTGCCTCTTTTCTTGGAAACCCACTGTGGCTTGAGATCAATGAATAGTTCTTTCTAAGAAATGTTTTCAAGGAGGAAATTTTAACTTTACACTTTCAAGAGATAAACTCATAAACTGAACAGTGTCTTTACTGAATAGCATCACAAAAACAACAATTTCTGTTCTCTTGGAAAGCATGAACAATTCAAAAAGTTTTACAAAGTGCACTTTTACATACACTTCAGCTCAAGAAGATGTCACATAGTTTTCATAAAATAGAGAAGAGTACGCAGTTGCAAAAAGGTGTATCTAACGAAAAGGCCCTGGAAAAGGCTGTGTTCACATGGACTGTTTTTAAGGTGTTCTGGTGGGCAGACTGAGTCAATTAATACACAACCTGAGGTGTCACATTGTAATTGCAGTCCCATGACACTAATCTGCTTGTTTATAATATTTACACAACCCTCGCCTAACAATCATTGGCTAGATCTCCTGTTACGTTTAATGGCTGTGGTTTTGTTTTGGAGTTTAATTGGATACTAATATTACATGTAAAGTGTTACACTGTATGTCCTTCCAGTAAAACTCATGCTTGCCTTTTCCAGCCACAATTTTTGTCACTGTGTCGCGAGCCCGGAGAATGCTCTCGGTGTTGGTCACATCAATCTGAATGGCCGTCACTGTCCCCTTGGGGGCACAGGACATGAGGTTATCCACACCAGCTTGCGTCAGGCAGCCTGCAATCACGTGACAGCCCCGCTTCCGGCCCAGGTACTTGGCTAGGATGTTACCAAAGCCCGAGTCGCAGCCGGTGACGAATACGTAGCGGCCGCTCACGTCTAGGTAGACCTGGTCCATGAGGTACACGACCAAGCCAGCAAAGGCTACCAGTGCAGCAACAACTACCAGCCAGGAAGCCATGCTTCTTCAAGTGAATCTTAGCCCAAATAAAACAGAAAATGAGGCAATACTGCAGTAGATTATGAATCTCATCAATCCCATCAATCAATATTTTCTTTACTTACCTGCATGTAAGTTGTCTGCAATACACTTTGAACTTAATAGCTAGCTACCCTCAAGACCATGCATGCAAATCGATCTTGCACCTCAATCAGCAACACAGATTGAACCCTGACATTTCTCAAAAACTGCTCAACTTCCATTTTTTGTGACATACAAAACTTTATCGCTTTTGATAAAAAGAAGTAGCAACAAGTACAGTCGAACCTCATTAATAAAAGGCCCATCGGACTTGGCAAATTACCTTGTTATAACAGGAACCTTGCATTATCAGGAATGAAAACAATGATAAACAAAGGATTGGGACCTATGATTATCCTCGTTATAAGCACACTCTTGTATTAACAGTGCTCTTATTAACAAGGTTAGACTGAACATATGCACCCTACCTGTCGATCAGGATGTAGCAAATGTCACAGAGCTGCAGCATGCACATAACTCCACATTATCTAGACCACTGGAAATGCAAATACCCATAGATCAAATAGATAACCTAGCTGTGGCAATGTCTGCCATCTTTAGGGTACTGAGCACAGAGCAAGGAAAGTCACTGTACCAACAATGTACTATGTCATGTGTGTTACTCTATCAGCAGAGTACATGTACTATGCTGGTGTACTACATGTACACTGTACATGTAGCTTGTACTGGTGCGAACTATGATGTGTGTCATGTAACAATAGAGCCATGGTATATTGATCCTGATACACAAAGATGGATATGCAGTCCCCATTGCTTCTGTATACCCATAGAGCCACAACAGCAGGTAGCTGGAGTGAACTATGACCTGTAGGGTTAGCTAGGACCCAGCACAGACCTAGTTGTAGCTCTGGAAATCCCTACAATGTATACTTTACATGACTCACGTACATGTACATGTATGTATACAGTGTGTATAGATATTAGTGCATAGAGGAACACTGTGTACAAAGCAACATGCACTGATGGTGGAAAATCTTTGGACTGTTCATCACCACCCTTTCATTTTGTATACATATCTCGAACATATCTTGAAGGCCACACCTCCATTTCATGTCATGAAGAGGGAAGTGTGGGTGCCAGGATGCAAGTTAACGAGCAGTTATTCCAGTATCCACAACCATTTGGCTGTAGAAAGGTTTTCTGGTATCAAGTCTTAATTCGGACGTGTGAATCACCTCTGGTATGGTGGTCAGCTTTCTGAAACACTGAGTTTAGGCTGATCGATCCTGTTGATTTGAGTCATAATTCGGTCTGGATAAGCCCCCCCCTCTCCCTGAACTGTTTCTAGTTCTGGCAGTCAGGTGGTGCCTAACTCTAGTCATAAGACAAGGCCTGTGAAGACTTGGGATGAGCTGGTTGCCCCCCACATGTACTTTTTCTAAGATCTCATCTTTCTTCATGTGAACTCCAGGTGGGGTCTGCCGCTCAGGACTTCTGTAGCTGAGATCATCCGCAGGGCTCGGTTTCCTTTCTGGACTGCTGCCACACACTGTGACGAAAATCTCTATTACCTCTTTGTGAAAATTTGCAGATCCTTCTCTTCAACTGTTTCCGTTAAGCTATATGTTCCGCATTGTGTATGAGTGGCGTTGGTTATGATGCATTCATCAGCATCATCGCATCAGATCTGCCATGTCGCGGTCCAGCTCTGAAGGTGCCCAGTGTTACTTTGCATGTCTTTAATGTGGAGAAGGTATTAACTTGGAGGTTTGGATTGGTTTGCATATAGAAATTTAGACTTTTAGAGGAGGGAATATGAGAAATATTGGACACTGTACCCCTTACGTCTCAAAATAACAATTTGATTAAAAAAGCTTTATTATTACAAATAAGAACCCATTCAAATCGCTATTTTAAAAATAAAACATAACAGCAGAAATTTTTTAAACACTGCCTGCTTTATTCAGTTTACAGCACTTGATACACAAAGCAAAGGGTCTGCAATGCTACACCAATACTAATGAATAACATTACATGAAAATAAAACTGCACTGAAATCACAGTTCAGCTCTGTGTCCAAGTAGTGGTAATGTAGATGGTTTGAATGTTCATTGGAAAACATTCAAAAAGTTTTACTTACTTCAAATGACTTTTTTTTTTTTTTTACCCAGAAAATTCATCTTAGGGGAAGTCAAATGGTAGTGAATCCCCAGTGGAAGTGTTCTGTCCTAAAAAAAAGTCACAGAAATGTTGACCAGGTATTTCATCGACAGATGAGGCATTTCACTTCCATTAAAGGTAAGTGCCTACCGGCAGGTAGATTTTGGCCAACCCTACCTTAATGGCAATGAAATTATTCATTTTCTTTTGATGTAAAGTACACAAAATATTTGATCGTGATTTGCGTAAGTCTCTTCAGCCAAATCAACCGTGGGTCAGTTTTGAAGTATAACTGGCATGTGTCAAACAAGACAAATGTTTGTTACCAGCTTCATATATTCACATTCGTTGATTAGTCTGTTAATGTAGTTTTTTTTATCTACACTGGCCTAAAAATATATTCTGGCCTAAAAATCTATTCATCTACAGCACTAGGTTGGGCAATTCCAGTTCAGAATCACAGGATCTCAATTAGCTTTTTCTTCTTTTAAAAAGGACTCCAATTCCTTTCTGTCTGACCTCGGTTCCTCCCCCCCCCTCAAGTCCAAAGACTCCAAAAGCAATTTCACGTCGCTACTGTGATAACTTCAAATTCCCAATGACTCACAACTGTATAGTTTAGTTCAACAGTATTATGAATTTTTTCCCCTTGTTTCTTGGAAATTTGGAGTCAATCTACCCAAAACAAGTGACATTAATTACAGAACAGTTGGGAAGTTGCCCAAGCCTAATATCTACTCTTAAATTGTTCAGTACACAAAGAACAAAGCTCTAAATTTGAAAGAAATTCATACTACTTGATTTCTACAATGATTTGTACAGTCACTACAAATATAATGAGACAACTTAAAGTAGCCATCAGCACCATTCGGGGATATGGGCAGAAAGGAAAGGATTTGATCAAGACTCCAGCATACCTCGGGTTTTTAATATGGAAGCATTTAATTATTCAGAAGGTATGCCGGCCAGCTCACAGGGAAACACCACACACACCCATGCGTCAGAGAAGCATTACAATTTACAACAGTTGTTCATAACAGAATTCAAGATTCGCAGCTGCATATGACTAAATGGTCCGCATGACAAGGGACAGAACAATGCTTTAGGTACAAATACTAAACTTTTCCTGCAAGCGTATACTCAACAAGACGAAATGCAAGCAGCAGAGGTACCAAAATAAAATTTTTAACAGTATGCTTCACTCAGCTTGTTTGAAGGGGTTGACATTTCTATCTTCACCCCTCATAAAAAGACTTTCCATTACAAGGTAGAATTTCCAATTGTTTGCAAAAGCCCCCTCTCTCGTCGTTAATTTTATATTCTCAGGTGAAACACACGGTGGGGGGAGTCCAGCAAATGTTGGATAAAGTTTTTGTCTTTCTCGCTTCGAAGTATACACTTCAAATCCCAGCTTAATTTATGGATTGCTTAACCCCCTAACTCCGTACATATTATTCGATAGGAAGCTTGCCAAAATCTAAATCAATCTCCCAAATGTTTGAGTGAAGCAGCAGCTTGCTCTTTACACAGACAAAACTGGGACATCGAGACCCAAAAGAAAGTATCAGCAGCAGGCCAGTGCAGTCTGGAGATCCATTCAAAAATACTGTAAAAACTGTGGGCTTGAATTTTAGCCAGGATTCATTTTTCAACAATGCTTCAGGCTGAAAAACAATATAAAAATAATTCTGTGGGCAAATATTTTTGATAATTTTTTTTTTCTGTCTTTCTAAGTTTCCAGAATACAACATAAATAAACACTGGTCGTCAATCACATTGGTGCTGTACAGGAGGTGAGGATTGTGGCACGCAAACATCACAAAGAGCTGTGTAACAAATGTACACAGAAATAGTTCAGTTTTGATCTCCCTGGAGGTGTGGAAAACGTTCTGGCTGTCGGTTTTCTGGTAGTCACTTTTTGATAAGCCGTGCCAACATGCAAAGCCACTTACAGGCTGAGTTTACATCACTGTATACTAGCTACAACCTGACTGGACTAATTTTAAATGAATATGTGAAACTGACAACATATACATGTATACATATTACGTAACACACAGAGCACACCAATTGTATGTATACACCGACGTGATTAAAAATTAAAAGCGATAAAAACAGGACATTACTGCTCACTTCCATCAGAGGTATCAGTGTACTTAAATTCTGTGTACGGCAGTTTTTTTTTGGGGGGGGTAATACAAGAGCAAACAGTGTAAAAGCTTGTGAAAGCACAACTCCATAAAGGCTATGTCAAAACCAAACAGCTATGGCTAGGAGGAACACAAAGTCTATGGGGAACAGCCACAACCATAACATATGGACACAGCCTATGAGCACTGTCACAACTTTTTCACCAAAAAAAAAATACTAAAAATTACCAAAAACCACCTCCTTCATATCCACCAATAAAGTCAAGCGCATGGAGATACATACTCATCAGCTGACCTGTTGGTTCTATTTTTACATATTTAAACTCGGGCAACATTGTGAGAAAAAAGTCCATCACATATTTTGTCCAGGTAGAGTTAGATTCAAACACAGCGAAAATTGACAAAGAAAAAAAAATCATCAAAAATTCCAATATCAGTAGTCCTGGGAAGGTTAAGCCCACGATTCATGTCCAATTTCTAAAAACTGCACTCTTTAATACAAAGAGAGCCCAGGCAAACAATCACATACATGAGCACAAACAAGTTTCTGCTTAGCAGAAACAGAGGGAAGGCCAAAAGTGTCATGCTCAACTCACTCCCTGTAACTTTCACAAATTTCTACTTAGTTTACAAATTACCAGAGCCTGTTTTTCTGCTTACACACTCTAAGAAACTCAGTCACGTGTGCTTATTCCTGCCACTGGACATTTTGACACATTACACTGAAACTAGTGAGTTCTGCATGAAGATAGAACTCGTAACTTAGCTGGTCAGTACCATTCAAGTTTTGGTGAAAGATTTGTCTACATTTTCACTTTCTGTTTGTTCAAAAGTCGTGCTCGTCCATTTCTGATGGGTTCAAAATTAATGTACCTGCGACATGAGGAACTCTTTCACCTACTGTCATTAACAAGTAGTGAATCTTTGTAGGAATATCCCCCACCTACATTAAATTCTGACAAATTGCCACATTAACCATCATTTTGGCAGGTAATACTTATTTACAAAGGATATTCTCTCAATGAGCCAACTTGGCTTTTCCCTGCTACGCACTGAGCTGCAGGCAACATACCCTTGTTGCACCCCAGAGGATGGGTCCGTATTCTACAGCACTCATGAATTAAATCAAGAGTGTCTGCTCTCTCTAGAACTCTGCGGAACAGTATGGAGAGGCAGCATTGCCAGTAGACTGTAACCTGCAGAGTATAACGGCATAGCAGAAATACCAGTCTGTGACCACTGTGTGCCGATTCTTGAAAGTTAGTAAAAACGACTATGTACATGTACAGACCTGAGGCCAATCACGTGGAGGCAGTGATGGGAACTCGCTTCAGCGACAAAACAAGGTCACCAACCGAACAAGTCATTAGGTGTACAGACAATGAGTGGTTTCCAGGGTTAGCCAATTTAGGCACAAAGCATAAAATGGGCTGGACAAAATTAGTCACAAGATGTGCGACTTCATTTTAACTTTGCTTAACAGCAACAAGGCTTTTCCTGATTATTAACTATCAACTCCACAGAGCTTGCCCTCAGGGAGCACATACAAAATTTACAAGAGCGACCCCTGGGGCCCAGTGACCTGTTAACCTTGGACCTTTTCATCTTAAAGAATAGGATCCATGTCGAACGTGTCAAAGTCCTTGAGGAGTTCGTTGATGTCTGGAGCCAGTTGTGTTTCTTCTTGCTCGCGATCCTCCAGCATATCATCAAAGTCTGAAATGCTTTGTCAGAGAAACAAAACAAGAAATAGCGGAACGTTACGATTCTATTTTGGGATAGGCACGCAATCCTATGGGTGGCAAAAGTAATGCAACGTCTATCGTTCTGATCAGGAAAAGCGTAGTTTAAAGTTTTGGCATGGTTCCCCAACTTAGACAGTTTATCATGAGCCTTTTGAGTAACGCATTCCGACAGCGACTGTAAATGCAAAATTTGACAGAGTTGCCACAGTTGGGTTGGGTTCAGCACAGAAACCACTCGCTTAGCACAGAAAAGGGTTTACCGGCTGAAATGTCATGCAATGTAATACTGCACATGACTGGTTCACAGCCGATCTCTGCTCAACAAGAAGTGGCCATGAAAAGCAGCCTTTTCTGCTTACCTACTCCATGAAACTAGACCAAGATCCCATGAGCTTTGATGGCTCCACCACCGATTCATAAACTCTATTAATTACCTCATATCTCTAGTGTAAGGCATATCAGAAGGCTTAGACAAATGAACCTTACATTGTCAAATCACTGGACAAGAGAGGGTGTCCCAACTCATGCCAAAATAATATCACATAACACGCCCACTTGTCATACCCTCCCACTTTCTGCATGGGCCCTTTTTTTCTGATTTGCGATCCCTTGTCTTGAAAGCTACTATTCCCATAAACTTAGGGGGTGCATAAGTACATGAAATGTAGCAAATGACTGTAAAGCCCTCCCCATTGTAATTCTTTAGCTCCGCCCTGCCTTAGAAATAAAAAGCCGAAGTAACAAGTCTGGAAATTTGGATCCAGCTTTCCACTTCGCTGTTACTGGAATCTGGGATTATCTTCAGTCCCATGTACATGTATTGTCTAATGGAGCATGGAACAGTTCTGATTAAGGAATTCCTCAAGCAATGCAGCACTCGGCAAGACTTGTTCAGTGCAACACCAATTGCACTGTCTCTCACAATTTAGTGTGAAAGACACCCGGTCATGTTACTCAGTTTCTAAGTTTGTTCATTCAAATCATAATTATGTGGGTTTTTTTTTTTTATTTTTTTATTTTTTTTTTTTTGCTTTATGAGCTTCATGAGTTTTGGCTCACCATCTGCAAAAACGTTTCTACTGATGGGATATTTTTGCTCATTTTATTGGAATTTCTATTAGAACAAGTTCAATAATGAAAGAGGAAATGGATGAAATTCACTTGAAAACGTAAAGAACATTCAATCATGGCATCAAGAAATAAAACCAAAGTATACACAGTACCAACTTCGCGATTCACATTGTTTGCTCTTGTAAGAATTTAATGAGTTTACATTAATAGGATTTTTGACAATTTCACAACACAGTGCACAAGCGAAACAAAAAGTCCAAATCTCAGCAAAAATGCATATTTTTCCCCTGGTTGAACAAAAACAGAAAAATCTGCCCAGAAGCTCACTCAAAATTTGTTTTATCTTTTAAACAATGGAATGCCACACTTAAAACCTCATCTTTTCCTACAGTAAGAGCAATTAAACATTAAAAAATAAAAAATGACTTTTTTTTGCAAAGAGATCTATTTACAATAGTTTTACCTTCTGTTCTGTATAAAGATGGCATCATGCTAGTACATACATTTTAGTCACTGCTCACTAATCTACGAGTCTAGTTTAAAGAAAATGTCTTCCGTCTCTGAGCACCATGTGAGAGATTTAAAAAAAAAATTGAAGTAATTCTTTTCCCAACATTTACAGAACTCTGATAAATTGCTAAATTCTGTGAGTCGATCTTTGAAATTTGGGTACAGTTTTTGGGCATTCAAAAACTGCACTCTCTCTCTTGGAAATAATGACCTTTAATGTTTCCTGTGAGTTTGTTTGATTTTGAATCCCTTGTTTACACTCCACTAATGACAAAATTATAAAAAAAAAAAAAAGTTTCAACTCAGAATGTTCTTCTAAATCTTTCTAAGCAACGAATAGAAACATTCTTTCAAATTCATCAAAAAAGAAACTTTGTTGGTTTAGTTTGGTTGGAAAAGTATAGTGTATTTGTCAAAGCAACTAGTCCTCAAATAAGTGCCAAAATGTCTGAAATGTGGCAAAAATGTCTGGTTGGCCAAGGCAGGACGACTTGACAGCCATGTTGACAAAGCCAGAATCTTTCTTGAAAAGTCAACACTATGTTGTAAATTAAAAGCCAATTCTCTTTAAAAGATGAACACGTCACGTGCCGCAGAAAAAAAAATGGAAAAAAAAAGTGATTAACATTCCCGAATCGATCAAAATGCCATGACACCATGTGTTGCATTTTGCTGGAGTAAAATAGCATTAATAAAGTTGGCAAAGTTCTAGGTTATTTTATCAATCTGTTGAAAAAGAAGTAGGAAAACTGGTACATTTATTAATGCTCTAGCCAGAGAGTCTCTGTTCAAAGCATTTAAAATTGGCCAATGTATTTTTCTTTCTATTCGGCTTTATTTACTGCACTCAAAGCACACTAGCTGGAAAATATCTAATATGTATAGAAACTTTTTTATGCATTTATACAAAATCATAAGCATCATACACACAAGATCAAAACTTACAAAAGCTAAACAAGGAAACGTCAAAGTGAGAAACTCAATGGCAAATGTTAACAAGGTTTCTATAATTTTTGTTTTCTTTGGAAAAGAAAATTCAGACTGCCTCTCACGTTTGAATCAGAAGGAATAGATTGCAAGAACTAGTCTTGACGACGTTTGTGTATGTTGACTGGTCTTAAAGGGTGTACAGTTAGTTGGTTTTTAGAAGCAGTCCATGTGTTGAGCCCATCTTGATAAGGTTTGCCTGCCTGAGTTAGCCTAGATGGTCTACGTTTGGGATAAAATATCTGCCCATGGAATGGAAGATAAATAATTCCACAAACCTGCCCGTGAATTATTCTTCCAAGCTGGCCAAGTAAAGACTGGCTTATTATGAAGGCTCCGTTTTTTGTCCTATCCAAGACTTGCTAAGAGAGCCCGTTGGCCATGATTGATCTGACTGCTTAAGCAACAAATTTAAGACCCTGTTGGTGCAACCCACCCCGGACTTTACAACGCTTTCAAACGTCTTGGATGTGACTAGCTGTAAGGACGCAGCCACTACGTCTGCGGTTTCCACTTAACCATACTTGTCACTACTAGTTGTAAGCTAGCCAGGACATTCAGATGCGACCTCCAATCGGGAGTTGTCAGTTGAGAGTGCCCTTGCTTGACTCTGGCCAGCCAACACAGCCTGACCATCCCTTAGCCTCAACGTCTTTTAATTTTTTATTTTTATATATTTATGTACTTATTTACTTACTTTTTTTGCATTTTGTTTTGCTGTATGTTTCAATTTCGTACCAGTCATTCTTCAGGAAAACCACAAGTACTCAGATTAAACGGTTATGCTGTAAAACATAGCTCCACAAGGTTTACCACAATGATTCTGATTTTCTCCAAATTTTTTCTTTTTTTAAAATATGTCTTCTTAAACTACACGATGAAAAACATATTTCCACAGAAAACAAATTCTCAGACGAAACAAGAATAATGCCATCAACAGTGTCCCATTTATGTGTTTGGGTTTTTCCGTCTACTTTTCTTGTTTTTCAGTGAACAGATTCCACCTATTTTTTTTTTAAACACCCACATCTTTTTGAAACCTTAAGTTCATTTCTTTATTGCTTTTCAGTTTTGCTAAAAAATTGGCTGGGTCAAACTCCTGCTGGGATTGACGCGCACTCCTTAAACGGGGCAAGTCAAGTGGAGAAGTTCACTGGTACGGGAAAAAAAAGAAGCTTGGCGATGCAGGGAGTCTCATAGCTCCTGATTCCATCAAATTACCACCAAAAAAATAAAATATAAAAAAAAAAATCCTTCCAGATTCTCTCCTGATGGACTTCCCCCTCTTCGAAACTTCAAAGAAAGGATTATCAGCCTGCTTAATCCAAACTGGTTCCCTGACTCCATGCCATGTTCCTTCTCTCTTTCTTTCTCTCTCTTTGAACATAAGAAGGGGTAGGCAGAGTCCTTTTAGACAGTCGGAGACCGTTGCGACTGAGGGGTGGGTTGGTGTTATTTACAAAGGAATCAATCGGGCATGAACGGCAAAGATCCCTGTTAGCTTGGGGGGCTGGCTGCGTCCATTCCCCTGCAGCAGAGATAGAGATCCCAAACGAAACAAACAAAAAAAAAAAGGAAAAAAATTGAAATTTGCTTTGAATTTTTTTTTGTTTTCTCTTTTCACTTTTGGTTCAAATTGATGGATCCATCTTATCATACAGATCAAAGAATGCAGAGGTTTTTCTTGCTTTTGTTGACTGCAAAAGCGCCCGACCGCTGACGAGATGTTTGCCGTTGATGACAACCGAATTACGAAGACTCTTAAACCCAGGGCAGGCGTTCGGCCCAGGGCAGGGGAGGTCTGGCAAATTCTGTCCTCCGAAATCTGAGGACTCACAGCAAGTTCCAAGAACGTGCTGCTTTTTTTTTTTTTTTTGCCAGCCATGATCTATCGCTGTCCTTTTTTTTCTTCCTTTTCTTTTGTTACTGTAGGTGGGGTGTGCACATTCTTTATGTATGATAAAATGTTTCCACTGAGTTCCACAAATGAAAATCCACATTTACATAAACAGTAATTTTTTTTAAGTTCTCTAATTTTAAAAACCAACGGCATGCACGCAGCATGCTTATTAAAAATTCTGTTTTGTGATCACTTAGAACCAACTTCAAAAGAACGGAAGATATTTCATACATGAACCGAAGGTCAACGAGATTGATCGCACACACAGTTGTCCCACTGCTGGTGACAAACCAGAAAGTTCTGCTGCACCAAAAGCCAGAAGAGAACAAGTTTGGGACAAATGTGAATGCATGCCAAAAAAGCCATGGCAAATAGGGCATGGCTTTTTTTTTGGCTTTTTTTTTTTGGCCACGGCAAAAAAGCATGGCAGAAATGCTGTGGCAAATTCGGCATGGCAAACTTCTCAGTTTAGCCCAAGAATGGGGAGGGTAATTATCACTTCTGTAACAAACAGGCTCAAAAAAGCCACCAATTTTTCTTTTTTTGCTGAGTCAGAGTTGATGCTTCAGTTTCCTGAACTTGAAAAATGACTTTTTGGTATGACAAGAAGAATAGAGGAAAACACTGCTATGATGACTCCACTGGGCAGATCTTGTATCTGAAATATTCTTTATGAAAACCCTGCATCAGATCTTGTGGAAAATTACTCCTGATCTTAACTTTTGATTTTAACTCTTACTGTTTACATGCGTAATGTGGTCAGCCACTAAGCGATCTAGGAACAATAACACAGGTTTTGGCAAATTTTGCCCAAGTCAAATGACGAATCTGCACTTACTTGGGGGGCCATTTTTGCAGCAATTGCCCATTCCCCATGTTACCAGAGACAAATCAGAAAAAAATTAAAATTTCCTGCCCAGGCTGGAGTATCAAAATGATTTCAAAAGACTTCACCCAATTCAATGACTCCCCTGCTTTAAGATACATTTCTGACAATTCCAATGTTCCCGTCACCCCACCCCAATCAAGTTGGCACACACTCTCAACAGAGATTTACTTCCACCCACCATCGGCATGTATCTATAACATCTACGCCAGTTGGCAAGGACCTCAAGTAGAATCTATTCCTCCCCTGGCTCCTGTTTTAATCTGCCGAACAGAGTCCGCGGTGACACAAACAAACAATTTGACAGAAACGGGCAGTCCACGATACAGAGGGTCACTGAACGGTTACCACAGAGAGGGTCATTTCTCAGAGCATTAGGAACAAACAACCAAAGTCCATACACTGAACAGTATTCCCTTTACACTAGCACTCGGCATTTTCCAGCCGCATTTATATCCATGTAGTTTCAGCTGGAAAGTTTGCAAGTACGGTAAAAACAGTTGCGTGATTCTTCAAAAGCTAGTCACTGCTGTCAGTCAAATTGTATTCAGCACTCTGTAGAGAATGCGCATTTCGCTAAAACAAGTTTGGTTGCTCTTCGGAAATTCGTCTCAAGAACCCTGTTTGTGTGATTCCAAATGCATCTGTCCTGCACGATGCCCCAGGTCAACAGTGAAGAGGGGATGACCTAATGTCGGAATAATGTAATGCAAGATGACGACTGCAAAACTGAAAATGGCCCCTCTGTAAGAAAACCCTCCGTGATGCACCGTCCTGCCCATCACCCCTACCCCAAACCCCCACCCCCCACCCCCACCGACAACAGGCTGCACTTACCCGCCGAAGTCCACAAACTCTTGCCTGCTGTTATGAGGCTGTTGCTGTGGGGAAGCTGGTTCTACAGATCCGGGATTCTCAATCGGGTAGCTCGGTGGAGCGCTGTAATCATTTAAATAAAAAAAAAAATTGAACCCAAATTCTATTGCTGTTATATTCAGTTCAATATTTCAGCGGTCACAAGGTCTATGGGGGTGCGCTTGCTTTCTGAAACCTTGCTCATTAAAAACGTTTGTCCGCGCCTACATGTCACCAATGCACCGTGCATACATGAGGGTCAAACTGATTACTCCAATATCCAGATATTCAACTGTTGGTCAAATATCCCAGTGCTCCTTTTTTCAAAATTGAGCACACAGAGATGAATATCAATGAAGTTCAAAAAAGAGGGAAATTCAAATCCTTAGTTACAAACCTTCATCAGAATGCATATTTCAAGGTGTAAGTGCATGTACTTGAAAATACATATACCCACATTAAGGCCAAAAAAAGACATTTTCTTTAAGTTTTTAAAAACTAAACAAATTTAATTTGTACTGTAAAGGAAATTCAGTGCAACCGAGTATTCAAATATTTTATTGAATGGAAGGTCAAATTTGACTAAGCCTAAAGTCCAAATGTACAAAAAATTAATTTGCACAAAAGGAAATAATCTAGGAGCAACTGATCCAACAAAATTCCCTAATTTTCCCAAAACCTCTGCCGTTTTGGACAAGTTTCCATGACCTTCCAAGATGTTGAAATTGAAAACAGCGATATATGACTTTCTTGGCTCTGCCAATTACAGACTTCATGCACTAACAATTGACACTCTAGCACAATACAAGTTTGTTTGGGAGCCTTAGGCTGCATCCGCATCTGTTGTCTAGAGCTAGGTCTAGGTCTTCCCTCCAATGGAGATGTGCGGAGATGCGTAGACAATAGACCTAGCCGTAGCTCTGGAAGGCCGTTTCGGACACGGCCCAAGTTACTGAAATCACAGTGTCTTTGCAAAAATGTGAAATACAGTGATTGCCAACAACAAAACGATATCCATTCTTTGCGACAGACGGCAGAGCCATGGGCACTGCATGAATCCCCGAATCTCAACTCAACTAAATGAAAGTTGGAGAATTTCCAAGGCGGTTGGGATGACATAAAAAGAAAGATAGTAACTCAGCCATTAAGATACTGACCTCAACTGGGGAATCTTACTGACCAGTACAGAACTGACGTATCCATCTCCAGCTTGCGGGAGTACTTCTGCAGATAAAAAAAAAAATTCCAAGAAAAGCACATTATATGAATTGGACAGTTTGAACTATTAAAGAAGTTAGTATCTGATTTTAATCAGACTTAATACATGTGAACAGAAATCTAACAGCTCACTTTTTCTAACTTGGAATTTACCATGATTTTTACATTATGCATTAAGTCTGGCATTGGAAAGCAGATGGTGATGCCACTTAAACAGAAGAAAAATGCAAGAAAAATGCTACAGTGTATTTTGAAACGATATTTTTAAGTTATATCTAGGGCAAATCAAAATCAATTACCTTGTTAATTTATTTAGTCACCAACTCACAGCACTTGTAAGGGATTTCTTGAGCCAATTATAAAATGGGGGGGACCTCTCCATGATTTTTGAGAGCTGGAGACAAGGAAAACATTCCAGACTAAGTGAAAAATACGCCGGAGGAACTCACCGTCCATTGGTGTGTAGAAGTTACCGAACGCCGTGTCCTTGGGAATGTCCGGGAAGAGGTTGGTCAGGTGGGGCAAGTCGTGGATGCGGTCGGCAAGGGAACGGATGTGGAAATCCTCGCTGGAGAAGGGCAGCAGGTTCAGCACTTGCCTGTCTCCTGTAAGTCGAGAAGGGACGGAAGGAGGGGGCGTCAAATTTGCAACGCATCAATTGCGAGCAGTGCAAGTTTGGGATGCCTCCTCGCACTATTAAGTATAACTCTGAGGTAGAAATTCTTCTTGAGGAACAACCTTCTTCTCTGTGTTCAGAAAAAGTACAGAATTTTGCAACTTCGGAATGCACTCTGTTGCGCAGAATTTTCAAGGTCCCAATATTTGTGCGGAAATAGTATTTCGATCCCCAGTTATCTGAAAGCAAAAGAAAGATTGGAGAGTTGGTCAGCATCTCTGCTGACTTACGTAAATTTATCTGCATTCACTTCAAAGTTGAAATATGGACTCGATGTGCATGTATTGAAGGTTGGAAAGCTTGCTGACACAAGCTGTTAAAACCGACAGGGGGAGGGGAAGGGGAGAGAGACGGTGGGGAGGATGGTGGGAAGACGGTAGGGGGATGGTGGGGGGATGGTGGGGGGGGGAGGGTGGGGGGGTGGAGCGACGGAGAGGCTTGGATTGCTGGCCCCGTGCCGCAAAAGCATTCAGCAGCTTCCAGCCTGCAGCTCTGACCTGTGGTCGGGTCTTCGTTGACCCACGTGATGCTGATGGCGCCCAGCTTGGAGTCGCTGAAGCGCAGCAGGAAGGTACCCGTCTGCTTGGTCAGGAGCAGCTCTTGGGCGTGCTCCTTGGTGATGAAGCCCAGGATAGACCTGCAGTACAGGATGGCGAAACAAGATGACAGATCATATAACCTCTCACTCTCAACCACGGACTTGATTGGCTGAGAGCTAGTCACATGGTATTCATTCTCTTTGTCATCCTGATGTGCATGGCCAAACGAACTATACCTACAGCAATAAAATTACTGTAACCATGGCAACTAAAGCCCCAGCAACCAATACCGTGTAGACTTGCACATGGGTGTGCGTGTTGAGCATGTTCCCACATGCTTTCGCTACAGAGCTGGGTTCAAACATCCTGTGACAGGTCCGTTTGGGAAACTTCTTGTTAACCCTAACACTCCTCAGTCCTCCAACAGGTGAAGGATTGAGGAGGGTTAGGGTTAATTTTCAACAGATTTTGTACGCAAACAGGTTCACATCATTAACTGGATTGACATTAATCAGTTACCACTGAAATAAAAGAGACTCCGTGGAAAAGGTGTGATAAAGCAAGCACAGGCTACTCCCATTTCTCGTGCTGTAAAACCAACCTCCCTCCATGAGCCACCGTATTTGGGGGGAAAACTCCTCCGTGGATCACCCCAGAAACCTACTTTATTACAGGGCTTGAAGCAGTTAATATTTCATGGATGGATTGTTGGCGGGGCTTGGGTGCCGTCTACTTGCACAAGAACACAAGACGTGTACCGAATACAGAAAAAATTGATTGTGGAAACACGTAGCAGCTGGCACGTAGGCTGGATTTCTACTTATCAATGACGTCTCACCCTTCATTCCACGGTGCGCGCAGATATTTCCTTGTCAGCTCCAAGACGCCGTGAAACCACTTCCAGAAGGTGAACGTGCAGCCAGGCAGGGGATCCTACCCAAAAAAGTTGTTGAAAAGCTAATAATTACTTCGAATGATTAAGACTTCCGCAAAGAAAACCACATGTGAAAATCACTTCCAGAAATGATTACACTGAATGATTAAGACTTCCGCAAAGAAAACCACAGATGAAGATCGCTTCAAGAAATGACAGTTTCAACCGGGGCAGAAGAACCGTGATAAGTGTGACATCGTAACGACATACCCTGTTGAATGTACTCCAGCTGATGTACATGCTGTTGTAGTCATCAGTCTGTACGTTCTGACCTGTAAAATGGAAACGTGAAACCACCTCATCGACTCTGAACACCTGCCACACTGGACATGTGACGCAAATCTCACAATGGTACAAAATGCTAGCAAGTACAGCAAAACCTGAATGATTTTAGCAAAGCTCTAAAATTTCACCATATGGAGTCACACATCCTGGCTCTGGGAAAGTCCCAAGAAATCACACGCAAGAACTGGGCTTATCAAGTTACACGGCCTGGGTCCCAGAATGACATTTTTTCCTCGTAAGCTATTTAAAAATACCTCACAATCTCATAACTAGGTTCTATTCCCAAGTCAGCCTCAAAACAATGTTAACTTTTTTATTTTAGGAACCAGGAAATACAAATGAAAGAGACAAAAAAAAGTCATTACAAATGAATGTCATTTATGCTGATGAGTAATTTAAAATTTCTGGTCAACTATATCTTTATGTTTGGGCCACATTTAAGAAAAAAATGAAAGTGAGGCTTGGTACTCAAAATAGTCTGGCACCACCCATCGAACAGATTGTACTGGACAGGATAGATACAGGATCATAATCAAAAAATGGCAGCCTTGTAAATAAGGCATACTGCATCAGCACAGGACTCCCCAAAACAACGTATTCTAAGTCTTACCACTGAATGCCTTCATGGCCAGGTACTGCATGTTCTCGTTGGACAAACTACGACCATTGACGGCCATGAATTTGGAGTTGAGGGCCTGGGCCATTTCCGGCCACGGCACCTTGTCAGGGACGGCAAATGGTATCCTACCCTGTCATGTCAGGAAAAAAAATTTAAATCCGGAGAAAGGTTAGCTATCTGCAACAGAATCAATAATGTAAGTAAACACAGTCACCACCTCTAAAATATATCAGTCCATTTATTTAGTTTTGACCCACTATAATTCCTCGTACCTCTCCAGTTAGCAGAAAAATTTCTGACTTGACCAATGAACTATCTGAAGTACGAGTCTGGTAGCGCTTAGGACAATTTTTTCTCCACCACAGATGGGAAAAAAATCTCTCTCTGATCTGGAAGATTTCTTGAGCAGCTAGTCTAGTGGTCTTAAAGCTTAGAATGAAGCCCGTGAACAGGCCGACCCCCTGATGC
The DNA here is from genome assembly GCF_001949145.1 of Acanthaster planci. Next base: position 2,627,888 of record NW_019091356.1, on the reverse strand, counting down.
AGACTAGCAGGTTGGAAGGGGAGAAGCAGGGGGACGGACGTGACCTTGTTATGTCATTTTTTTTTTCGTTTAACGATCAAACGACAAACTTACAGGCTCGGCAAAGGCATAGTCCCACAGGACCGTGGCCAATGCGTTGGCTTCTTGGTTACCGTGGACAATCACCACGACCGGCAGGGACATGGTCTGTTGGATAAACAACCAGGGGCAGCAGAGCCCCGTTATAACATCACAAGCTAGTGACTAAGAACAAAAAAAAGACCCAGTGTTAACGACAACGGACTGTCCATGAAATGTGGGCAGGAACAAGCACGGATTGACCTTTGGCTGATTTTTTCGGTTACTGGTTATTCAGTTTTTAATACGGTGTCAATTGGCTGAAAATGAATTAAAATGACATTTCAGAATCGGTAGAATAGGAGAAATAAAAGGTACATTTCTTCATCTTTTTTTATTTTTTTTTTGGAGAAGTTTTGGGGGAAGATTTTTTTGGCAAGAATGCGGATAGCCATTTTAATTGGTTAAGCATGAACAACGATTTAGCTGGCAAGCAAGCAAACACCACACTGTCCAAAGCAAACTGTTAGCATGAAGCCATGCAAGGGTTTGTTACCGTCTTTGACCATCCCACGGCCTGCCCTGCTCTCAGACACTTCGCTGTCCAACACTGGGCCGGGACGGCCGGAAAAAAAAAACTTACTGATGAGCAGTCACCAAAAGCATTATCCCAGAGAATGGTTGCTAAAGCATTGCATTCTTGGTTACCATGCGACACCACAACTACAGGCAGCGAAAGGGTCTAGAATGCAAAAAAAATCAAAGAGTGGAAAACGGGGGACAAACAACACACTAGCAGAAATGAGAGAGAAAGACTTTTGATTTTTTTTTTTTTATTTTCTTTTCTGTAAAGGGTGAATTAGAAATTTGGAGAAAAAAAACATGTCAGGGCCAGTTGGTGCTTCAGAAAAATGTGAGAATGAAGCCAATTTGATGTTTCAGTTGAATTGGCGATGCAAGTGTTTGATACGACATGAAACGTTCAAATTCATGTTGGCTTTCAAACCCATGTGAAAGTGGCAGCCTTCCCTTCAAATAATCCAAAACGTTAGAGTTTCTTTCTTGAGAAGTTTAATAAAATGACCTGCAGCAATGAAAGGTTTTTTCCTATAAAGCGCCAGTGATTTTTCTTCACTGACGCGATGAATGGTAAAGGAATGAGCAATGGGATATGGAAAGCATGAAATTAACTGTTGCTTTTTTTCTTCCCAAAGGTAACAAGCAAAAAAAAAGAAAGCGTAAAGCAAATTGCATGGTTTGAATGCCACTTGCATTCTTGTGAAAAAAAAAACCTGCAATGCAAACAAATGTCTCTACAAGTTTGCAATGAGGAGTGCTAGCATATCCGACTGGTTTCCTTTTCTGACTGAACCAGAAATTCCTGTTATTTTAGTTTTCCCTCCGAGCGTCGTAGTTTCACCTGCTGCACAGTGCAGCGGACAAGCACAGATCAAAGAAGAAAAAAAAAAATGTGTTTCCGGTAACACTGGCCCAAAAAAGGGTCCAAAATGTCTTGACTGGTGTCTGAATACGAGTGTTTTTTAAACCCTCACAGGGATCAATACGTTTGCTGTCCCAAGCAAGAGCAAGAAACTTTACCTTGGTTGCCCTCATCCGCTCAGAAATGATTTCAAAGCTTGCTGAATGGGCAGGAATAACTGAGAATGGCTTTCAAACATTTCTACGTGGTTCTAGTGTTCTTATGCTTAAACGAAAGTACTTACTAATGAATCTGCTCCAATAAGAGGGAAATCTTAATTGTAGAATTACTTTGTTTCCGAGTATGTTTTCATCAAATGAATTTTAAAAATTAGACTTCAATAAACTGCCAGTTCGTATACAGCCAAATTTTATTGTCAGTCAAGTTACTGGAAACAACTTTTTCCTCCAAACAGACCACGTGATCGTGGTTAAGTTTGCGATCGAGTTAGGAAAGAAGAGCAGACAAAAATCTGTTGAAAATACAAATCCAGTTAGATCCCATCCAAAAACCAACGATACATTGGAAACAAAAACCAACCAAACAAAAAGTTCAATTAAGTTATACACAGTATTGACCAAGCTGCATTCATAATACATCACATGGAAAAAAAAAGTTACATTAGCCTTACACGTAACTGCCCAGTTCTGACTAAATACCAAATGAATGATTCTGTGGGATTTTGATAGATTTGGGATCAAACGCCCAAGTACTGATGCTCAATATAAATATGTCATTGCTCTCAGAATACAGCACAAGTTTGGGGGAAGATTTGAGTGCAAAAATACCCATAGAGTTGGGATAACAGAAATCAAGCAATATATAGTTTTTTAAAAGTCCCTTTTAGAAAACACTGACAGTTTCAATGATCTTGAAACATAAACGTGAGGATGCGCGACAGTTTCATAACAATTATAAAAACAAGGTAAAGGTAGCATAAGTTGAGAACACTTTCATGTTGAGACCATATTTGCAGTTGATCACTGCAGCCAACATCACGGGACCAGTCAAGAGGCCAGTCATTTTGAAATGAAAATTATATTCAAATCATTTTAAATAACCGCCACCGCCACCCGACACCCGACACCGACCACAGGTTGAATGTGTATTTCATAACAAGCTTTGATGTCAGGTTCATTCCATTTCTGACGGGGGGAGGGGGGACTCCCATCCTCTGCTCTACTTACTCTGACTTGAAACATCAATTCACCGCTGGCCACCGAGAAATTGGACCGGAACAGTAACGTGAACTTCTCTTCCGTCACAAACTGGAGGATTGGACAACCAAAACAGATGGGCAAAAAAGTGCTCAGTTTGGGTAAGCCTGCACAGGTTTGGATAGAAACGCATCGTTTCAATTTTTCCGCAGTCCATTTTTTTGGTAATATTAAACTCCTCCCCCGACACAATTTCAACATCTCAAACCCAAGACACCAACTATGACACTCTCAAAATGTCTTTTTTGTGGATATACAAAAATATGAAGAAAAAAAAATGCCCCACTATTGTCAGAGAATTTTTCAGAGGGATCACTGCATTGGTTCCCTTCAATCACTCTTCTTCTATATTTGGTTTGTAAATCTGTCTTGTTGGTCCCCACTCCTAGTCTGGTTCCCTGCCCTACAGTCCTCCCATCCTGGATGTTAGGTCAGGTAACCACGGCAACCAAAATAGTCCACTACAAAAATGGATTATTCTTGGATGGGAAAAGGTTGATTCACGTGTTGTGCCTATTTACAAACCTTTATGATGACAACTGAAATTCAACCTAAAAGGAGTTTGACAAATGTCTCCAAAATTCAAGACATTTTTCTGAAAAGGAATGAATTTTCTTTGGGCCTGGTGACAGTGGTGGCTACTGCATCGCAAGATTCTCCTAAACAGTCAGAACCTTTTGGTCTGGTGACCAGACTACTCACCTCCTGTCCTCTTCTGTCAGCCCTTCTAATTTTCTTCAGGGACTGGAGAACAAAAGGGCAATACAATACAATAAATCTAAAAACCACCTGGAAATCACATATCAAACTATTTTTGCTTTAACATCACATGCTAATGTGTAACAAAATTAATACTATAAATGTCTAAACGGAACCTCAACGTATTTCCCCTGACGACCTGCATGTAAGATCAAGTCAACAGTGACTTGATATATTTGGGCAACACAAACCAACACATATAAACAATTCGGGTATTGCGCATATAAACGACAAATTTTCTTACCATGTTTCTGAAGGTGACGTTTAGGACTCCGGAATCCTTGTGGTACTCCAGAACGCCCGAGTTGTTGATGATGTCCCCGCTGGTCTCGTTAAAGTTGGCACTTTCGTTGTGGAGCATATCCTTCGCCTGTGCCTCACTGATAAGAAAGAATTCCACACTCAAGCACATCACCAACATTTCCCCTCAGTTTCGTCGGCCATCAGAAGACAATAAAAGGTCAGATTCAGTGGGGAAAAATTGAAGCAATGATGAGGAACCCACTTTTGTCAGACCTGTCTCAAATGGTTTGTGCAAAGGGTGTCTCGTGATGTCTCGGTATGGAAATCTTTCCACGAAATCAAATGTATAAGCATCTTGAGCACGTCGCTGGGTGGAGTTACCCAGTGCTTTCTGGCCACAGGTATCTTTCTATTACAAAAACTGCCGTTTGAGCTCAAACAGTGATTTTTTTTTCCAAAGTGACACTTTTGTGTCACGGCTGTATGAAGGCAAAAGGGTTGTCTGGTAAGGGGGAGGTATTTTGTCTTACCTGATAATTGTGGCTTTGACTTGGGGCGGGTTCATGTGAACGTTCAGCTTGCCGCCTACCAGCAATCTTAACGAGGAGAAAGAAAAATTACACTGAAGAGACAGTCCAAACAGAGTCCACTGAGATAGACAGACAGAACAGGTGCCGACTACTGGGTTGCGGCGCGTGGCATTTTTTAAGATAAGGTTGAGATGCTATACATTCTTGCAGGGGTAGACAAAAAGGCCAAAGAGATCCTATGTCGAAGCAGGAGACTGCTGGCAATTAATCTATCACTCTTGTGGAAACACGTTCATCGCACGCCTTCATACCTGATGGCGGCCGAGAATCTTGTCTCCTTCTTCAAGACCTGGGGCGGCTGCTTCTCAATGACGAAGGTGGAGCTGACCAGGGCCGACAGCAGGCCCGTGAAGTTGTTGCTGAGGTCCGGCACGTCCTGGGCCGGTGCGTTCATGGGCACCTGCTGCTTGAGCATCTCAATCCGCTGCAGCTGCTGCCGGTTCTGCCATGTGACCTCAGCCAGGGCTTCACACCTGTCGCAACAGAGAGCACACAAGAACAACAATCTCTAAATCGGCAGCAGTATATAGACTTGTACAATTCTCTGACTCGCGGTTCAAAACACTGACGGTGCTGCCTCAAGCGCTGATGCCGAGTCTCTATTTCCAAGTCCCTAAGATTACGAAAGGGTCTTGGAAGGCGGCACCCACCAGGACTGTAGGACATCCAGGGACCCCTCCGGTGAGCCTCCGATGCCGGCCAGCTGCTGCTGCCGCTTCCAGATCTTCAGCTCATCGCCCAGGACCTTGCTCTGCACGTTGCTGAGCATCATGAAGGTCTCCTGGTGCATTTTGGCCAGTTGCTGAGGCAAAAGGGAAAGGACAGGGCACGGGAGAAGATGGGATGAGGGAGCAAAATGAATATTAATAGTATAGAGTCAGAGAATTTTACGAATTTTTCACAGACTGACTTTCTACGCAACTTTATTCCTCGTCTACATTTGAAAACTATCTGACATCCTTTCGGGGTCAAATTTATTGAAAAGTGCACTTGTTTAAACATTGAAAACTGTTGAAGCTATTGAGGACAATTGCGGGCACTGTTAGTGGGATGTCAAAGAGAAAACACTGTTCATTTTGTATGATTACTGTTCAAAGTCAACTTTGCTCACTGAAAAAAAGATTTCTGAGACAAGGTTGCTCACTGGCTTACAGCCACAGTCTAATAAACAACATGATTCGTCAAAGAAAAGAACTTTTTGGCTAGCAAGAGATAAAAAAATAATCAAGAATGTTTTGTTACACAAATCAGTGTACCATTGATATTTCTTCCTAGGATATTACAGTTTTGCTCGTAAATATAGAACTACTCATTATCACAATAACCAAAGAGGCACCAACCAACTAGAAGTAACAAAACAACCTGACAATAAGATGAATTTAGACACAAAAGGACATTTTTGGGAAGTTTATTTTTTACAAAGTGCAAAAAACACTTCACCCTGATATTTTTGGCCACAAATTTTCGCACCAACACAAAAAAATGTTTTCCCCGTCCTCTTTTTCACGAAAGAGGAAACGTAACTTTTTTGTGCGTGGCCTTACCATTCTCAAACCCATGAGCTGTTGGGCTTCATTCTGGACCAGCGAGTTCAGTTCCAGCTTCTTCTGACTGAAGCGGGCAAACTCCGCCCTCCTGTTGGGGTCGTCCTGCTGGGGGTACTGCTGCTGAAGCGAAGCCAACGTATCTGCAAATGGGTCAAAGGTCGGGGGGCGGTAAACTTCAAACACATCAGCAGGCAAGGGACGTCGTGCCCAGCCCCGAGAGTTACCAACACACTTAGCAAAACCCAAAAAAGTGCTTTTCCGAGAAGCAGCCAGTCAGCCAGTAAACATAACATCAAAACTGTTCCTGTGAGATGTATTTCTAAGCTTACAATTTGAAAAGAGAACTATTATATATGTCTATACAGGCATTAACGCCAAGTACATCAGGCATATGGAAGCAACACATTTTCAGCAATGAAAAAAAAAACATCCCTGACAAACTCAAAAAAGAATTGACAAGGTGACAGCCTTTTTTTTTATTTCACAGCTGTGGAAGGGCCTTAATGGCACTTTTGAAGCACAACAGAGGCTTCCAAGCAGAAAGGTGGGATAGGTCCTGCCACATACCACTCTGCAGCAGGCTGTAACAAGAAATGAAAATTCCCACTGGCACGGGCCATAAATTTCAGGGCGAGAGCTTACTTTCCAACATACACCTCCTTTCCTGCAACTGGACGGCAAACAGTTCCTGCTTCTGTTGCATGTCACCAAGAAATTTCTCTTGGGCCTGATGGAGGCAAAAAAAAGAGAGAGAGAGAGAGAGAGAAAGAGAAAGAGAGAGAAAAGAACAAATCAAATTATCATTGACATTCAACGGTTGGTTAGTTCCTGGAATGGTGAATTGATGACAAAACAAGCCGCTGCTTTACGCAAAAGCATTTTCAATTTAAAAAAAAAACTTGCGGGGGTAGCATCTATTAAACCGTATCTGGAAAAAGCTGGTAGTGTTTGCGTGGGTTATTTTATAGGCTTTTTTTTTTCTCCTAAATTTGAGACCCGGCTGCTTGAATGGAAGGGAATTCTCGTGGCTCCGGGCCGTGTGATAATAGGCATGCCAGGAACGGTGGAAGCTACACTGGCTTGAAATCACAGCTGGTCCACTCCTTTGAACAAGCTCACATATATTAGCGAGCTTCCATAGCTAGATACAGCTGTGAAGGCCTGCAAGTTTTTCTTTTTAGGGGGGGGGTGTTTTTTGGGGGGTTATTATTCACTTTCCGACTGATCATGTGACTGAGTTTTCTTTTGTTCTCTGTTTTTTACTCTGGATTCAATCGACAATGAAGAACTCAGAAGCAAGCAGTCCATCTTGTGGATTTTTTGGGGGTGAGGGTGGTCCTTCTGCTAATGCACCTTTACAAGTCACTTCATCAACCTCCACTTTTCAACTATGACCTTTCTTCGTGTTTTAAAGGCCGAAATTCCTTTCTTGAGATTTTTTTCCAAATGTTGGGTTTGAGGAACTTTTCGCCATGCTCTGTCACCATCTGAAGAAAGGTCTCTCTTGTCACAAAGTTATTCTTTAATTAACTTAATAAAACAACGAAATGGAATAATCGATCAATATGCCCATCAATTAATTGAGTAAACTGAACTATACTTGCAAGCTGTGGTTACAGTAATATCTGACCGGGAGCCAGGAGTGGGCTTAGTGCTTCACATGTAACCTTACAATTTGGCCCGCTGCCCTGCGCAATGCGCACAAGAAGCCAGAAAATAACCTATGTGTAGTCACTAAAGGTTGTACATGGATTACAAGACACGGTCTCTTTCTTTCACACTCTGAAGGGATAAAAAGAAAACTTGTCAACCGGCAACACAATAGTCAAAGTAACGTGAAAAGAATTGTACAGCACCGCATATATCATCCCAGATTATGTCATTTCACACTGTTCCTAGCAGAGTACTGGATATTATGAATATTTTGGCAGTCATAAAGAGGGTGATTTATCACACGTTTCCCAACCCCCCCCAGCTCACAGAAGCATGTCCAATACTCTGTATGGGCAACATCTGTTGTTCACACTCTGTCAAAAAAATGTAACCCCTGACCTAAATATATTTCACAATTTCCTCTGCTTAAGTTTCACTGCAACATTACTCTCTTAAAGGTGCAGTCCCACATTTGCAGCCATCCTTAAGGTAACTGACTAAATTATGATCGAAAAGCATACTTGGTTTCAAGACACTTATGGGTCTGAGCACAAACGGACATTTTTTACCTTTTTAAGTCCAGAGATTTTGACAGTTCAATACCCATGTAATAACATCGGCATTATGGGGACACAATATTTGCATAAACCATAGGGGCGTAATAGTGACCAGAAGGGGTACACCAAACACATGAATGCAAGTTCACGAGACCAGACCCCCCCAAAAAATTAAGCATCTATGAAATCCAGCTGCAACTTTAGCACTCTGTTAAAACTACAAGGCCAGGATGAATACCAATGAAGGTAATTGCTGATTATCAGGTCCCTTCTAAATAGTAAATTCAACCATGTCCACAAATTTCCTGGTGGGGATGTGTAGTCCATGATGACCTAAAAATTATAATGTTCTCCAAATGTTAACGAGTTTGAACATCGGTCTTGTTTCCTGGAAACACCTGTCGCTATGCTTTAAAATTGGTAAGCAACAACACTTCTGTGATATGAAACAAAACCAACATCCTTTGGATGTCTAAATCTGAAACAAAGACAAATCTGGTGAAATGGCGTACATGCACGTGTATGTGACAGTGATGCTTTGGCGACCAATCCATAAATCAAGTCAGACAAACTCACCTGAGTTTTGTACTTCAGGTTCTGCAGTGTGCTTTCAATCTCATTGTGTGCATCAGACACGGGCATGACCTGCTCCAAGCTGTCCTGCAAGCCATTCTGAACAAAAAAAAAAACAGACATATTGGAAAATTATACGCGGCACTGGGGTTTTTTTTTTGGAAGTTGAGGTCAGTGAAAGGAAGTGACAGACAAAACCTTCAAAAAAAATGCAAAGGAAACTCAGAACACTTGCTGGGCACAGGTCCAACATCAAGACACCGGCAAAAATCACGCTACTTGTAAGGCCATAATTTACGGTATGCATAACCGATGGTCGTGCAACTTTCTCAAGCCAAGCTTTTGTGGCCGCACAGCAATTTCTTTCCTCTCTGGAAGCCAACTGTAACATTTCCGAGCAGAAAATGTTTATACTCACTGTGTCCTGGTCCACCAGCCTCTGTTCCTTCTCAAGACAATGACGGACAACCCTTACAAACTTGAGCGAGTCATTGCCGTATGTCTCCTGCAGCAACCAAAACAGACTAGTGAGATGTAGAAAACCTACAAACTGTACATTAGTTTTATCTTGCCAGCCTGCTCAAAAAAAAAACAACTTCAGATTCTCGTTTCTCCTACTTTATCTCAGTCATAGCTTTGCTTACCAATGGTTGGCAGGCCATCAATGCAAAAGCAAACAAGTGATTCACAAAGTCTTAAACGAAACAGTGCACAACTCTTAAAACGACAACAAATACTATTTATAAGTGCTTAATGAAAATACCTCCCTTCTTCGAACTGAACGAATTTTGAGGCAAAAGCCCTTGCCAACTAAGGGTCAACATTCTCCACATTTTGACCCCTGCACCAAACGGTAGGCAATGTTTGTGAACAGGAAAGAGTCTAAGAATACATGGTAATCCTGTCGTGTCGTCCTTTACACCTTTTAGTCCATCATAAGCCATGTAGTCTTTAGCGACGTCACGGGGTTTTCCTATGGATTTTGACAAGCCTTCTTTTATCACTACTGACCGTGTTCCTCTTGTGGAAGGACTCGTGAGTGTGAATAGGAAAAGGACTTGCGTGGGACTCGACTACAGCAAAGGTAAAGAGCCGAGTGCTGACACTCACATAGAGCTCGGTGGCAAAGTTGCTCAGCTTCATGCGGAGGAAGAACTTATCTTCTCCCGTCAGCGCCTCCGCCTTCTGGTTGATCTGCTGCACCAGCTGCTGTAGCAGGATGGTGGCGGCCGGCTCGCTGCTGGGGCTGTCCACGTCAATGTTCCCCCTGCAAGAGAAAAGTACAAGTCGAGTTGACGCCACAGTTCTTTCCTCGCCCTTTTGCCCGGGTTTGAAATCCCGGCAACTGGATCAAAGTTTCCAGTCCCTACCAGAGTCTGTGGGGTTCATCCTCCTTCCCTCCCTCCCGAATGTTTGTATGGAGTTTCCTCCCAAATCTAAAACTATAAGTGATTTTTTTCATCACCTACTCCTTGATATGGGTCTCTCCTTCCTCTTCTACAGACAGAACCCTCTGGGGATAAGTTGAAAGACTTTTGAAGACGGCCCCAACCAAATAAGCAAAAATGCTGTTTTCCTTGTTATTTTGTAAATGAGGTATTGCTCATGGAAGCTGAACCCACCACTGCTGGGCCTCGATCCACGGTGCGCAGTAGTAGCGGACCTCAAGGGGGAACCGGTTCTGCTGGTACAGCAGCTGCATCTGCTGTATGGCTGGGCCCTGCAGCTGCTGGATCTTCATTATCAGCGACATGGCGGCTGGTGGTGCTCACCGCTGCAGTGCTTGTCCTTGTCAACCAACTCCTTCCGCAGTGCCTTGGAACTATGGCACTGCCACTTGGAGGTGTGACTGGCAGGAGCTGCAAAATGGAAGATGGGTGGTAGCACTGTGAAACGACCGATGAGATAGGATAAATTTCAGGAGACACTGTGGGTCACTTTGACTGTTAACCACTTCGCCAATAAGCACCTCGCCCATTTACCAGTCCACCCGAAAGCCATTTGCTCGTCAGTCTTGATCATGGCACTGGGCTTGTCTTATTGTCAATAGAAAACCCTTTAAACAGAAAAAAAAATTGGTTGGTGGCCACTGGCTCCTAATGGGGAAAAATCTAGGCGCCGGCACTTTTACGAAAATTTAGTAATCACGTGCGCTGAATATTCATGAACATACGTACACACATGTAGTATAAATATGTCATCCAAGCCCAGCCCGGCAAACATACACCACAAAACAAGCACATGTACATGTATCTATCAGGGTTCTCGTGGTCGCCAAGGGGTTCAGCCATGAACATTATGATGTCCATAGTTTCAGCGTTTTGCAAGACACCCTGCTGCACGAATCACACTCTAAATCACAGCAATTCTGGTATGAGCTCTGTATCAGGCTTCATTTTAGGTTGCAGCAAAAAAAAAGCCCATGCCGTGATTTATAAATGGCCCTGGTGTCCTTACGCAGTGCATCAACAACGTATGTTTAGATCGGGAACCAACCAACATGTGCATGGGATTGCGACACATGTACATGTACAGCGCACACATTAAGTGTCAAATTCACATAGCGACTTGCAATGCCTTTTCTACCTTTCTGGAACGAATTTTGAGAATATAATAATCATTGCTTTTTTGATGTTTTTAAAAGCATACTCAAAATTGTTCAAGTACATTTTGTGTGTAGTTTTTGAGCTATCTTAAGTCGCAGATGGAGGCCGTGAAATCTGCTCGCATTTGCAACTGATTTAGATGCTATTTAAAGCATTGTCGATAGAGCTGACCTGCTGATGATAAAATTCCTTCAACAGTGCTTCTAAGCTGCACAAACAGGTATCACCGTTACAAGCCATGCTGTGTGCATGGCTTGTGAAATCTGGTGGCATTTGCAACTGATTTAGACGCTATTTAAAGCATTGTCGACAGAGCTGACCTGCTGATGATAAAAATCCTTCAACAGTGCCTCTAAGCTGCACAAATAGGTATCACCGTTACAAGCCGCGCTGTGTGCATGGCTCGTGTTGTGTGCCTACACAAACATGTTCACAGGTACATGTATGTACATACTTAGCGCGTCACACATGCATGCATGTGCAACACATGCGTTAACAAGACCAGATGGTAACCCAACACTTTCATGGTTTTGAACAAGCCAGCGAAACCCATTGGGGTAATGATAATCTCAAACATTGTGAAAACCACATTCCATTGGTCAGTGGGTGACACAAGTTGTGTTTAACCATCAGTCAGGGAATGCTACCGTGGCGGCCCTTACTGTGAGTGAAAGTCTTTGATTTCCCAGTGTGCATTGCTGTACTGAGTGCTCCAAGAACTTCTTCAGGCAAATGTCGTCAATCATGTGATCCCATTACATTTCAACTGAATGAAATACAGATAAACACGAATTAATGTTAAGAAAATGACTAACATTTGCTGTCATGTAGTTGCAGACCTACGTGTACATACATGTGGTTACACCATGTGGACCCATGTACAATGCAGTTTACTTGTATATCCCTCTCCTAGTATGTAGAAGCTGGTGATTATCTGCTAAATGAATTATTCATATCTCCATTTATGTAATTGGCTTATGAAAAGCTGTTAATATTCATTCATATCCATAAATCCTGAACTCCCCCAAAACATCTCCAAAACTGAAGAAAAAACAAAGAAAGGCATTTCACCAAGATGCTGCAAACTCGACAAGCCGCACTTTCGACCACACATACAGTTCACACACATCTGTGAAGCATAATTATGCACAGTGACTCAGTGAAGAGCTGTGTACAGAGAAAGTTGCAACAAGACTGCCACCACTGTTGGAAACAAACTGGCAGGTGTGCATGTACGTCTATGTATCAATGCACACGGACAGTTGGTGTGCAGTAGCCATGCACTCTGCTGTTGACATAAAGAGCAGCCATTTTGTTTCCAAAATCTGAAGCTAGCGCTTGTCTCTCTAAATACAACTCTGGTTCGACGTGCAAAAGTTGCTCCACGGTTTAGGATAGTACTGTACAGGGAACAGGCCTTGTATGCCATGGCACTATACCAGGGGTTGACATTAAGCTTTTTGGCCCAGAAGCTAAAAACAGCTCCTGGCCTTTCAAATTTCAGGGGTTTTTGGGCGCTGAACCTGGGGGCTATTTTAGGTCACTTGCTCCACTTGAAGCCTGGCCTGGGACTTCACCCCTTGCTGCTGGGGAACCCCCTTTTTGAGCACCATGGGTTTATACGCAGAGCCGAGCTGCCCGAAATCGGACAAAAGAGCTGGTCTCAAAAAATTTGCGACCTTTGTATATCCCATAGTTAATAATTCGGATTTGATACACTTTATGATGTTCCTGACCTTGTACAGGGATTCTCCTGACAACTTATATATCGATCTTAAAGCCATATCTCCCTGTGGAAACTTACTTGAGTACGAATTACGTGAGAGGGAAGTCATCAGCATTACACGAACATATGCAAAAGAAACACGAGGGGCAGTCTCAGGAAATTAAGGTAAAAATATTGAACAGGTGCCCCAACGATGTGATGCTCAGGCAGGTGATGGAAATCGATGTATATTGAAGAACTTAAACCCGAAATAAACAGAAAGGAATGGACAGACAATCATAGAGAGATGAAGGATGCAAAATGGAAGACCCCGGTTTCCATGGGATTGGAAGCACATCGACGCATGCCCGGGGGTCCCGCGCATCGCTGCTCACCGAGGGAAACACAATGCGCGTCGGATTGTTCTTCACCGACACATTCAAACATTCAAACCTGATGAAGGGGTGGGAGACGCCCAAAAATTTGTACTTAAGTTCCCACAGGGAGATATGGCTTTAAGAGAGATAGATTAATAAGTTGTTAATTTGGATTTGGTTTGTTTATTTCTATGCTTTGCTTTACTTTTTCGTACATTATTTTGTCATTTGGCAATCAATGTTATACAAATTTAATCCAAATTCGTCACGTGATTCATCTAGGTATTCCTACAGGTACAGTATATCTGAAGGCAGGGCCCATGACAGAGGAGTACGCAATCGAGGGGCCCTGTTTATGTGTCTAGCCCAAACCTACTTACAGAACTGCAAGTCACCACTCCGAGTGACTTATAACCCTGCAACATTTTATGGGTTCGTAACCCTATGAGTTTTTGTTTGCATCCCAGTTATGTGAAATCAGGGTACAGTTACATTTCAAAGAAATTCCACTTTCGCTATCAAATCTCATCTTTCCTGAAACGCCTTCAAAACTGATGCATATCTCTTTAAATCTGATGACTTATGGCTTTAAGACCATGGGACTGACTATTTCTTTAAAAATAATCTGAGTTTTTTACTCACTGCCCTCTCATTCTGAAGAAAACAAAAACGGTCTCCTAAGATCATCACTGCTGTTAAACTTCTGTTAATCATTATTTGTGGTGATGTCCAGATACAACCTGGCCCCAAGGGGACTGAAACTGTGGTTACCACACCCATTTTCCCGTGTACCGTGTGTCGTAAAGAAGTAGGGGATGAAGACAAAGTTCTTGAGTGTGATAAATGTCAGAATTGTACGCCTATTGAATGTTGTGATGTCTCTAGCGATGAGTATCATACTAAGTGTGAATCATACTTATCAAAATGAGTCGTCATTTACTAGGTTTTATCCTCTGCGATTTTCTCAACTTCAGTGGCTCAATCATCAATTTGAACCTATGTGGAGATAATTTCTACACACCATTGGGGGAAGTTGATCTTGCTTTTAGTAGTGATTGTGGAGTTAGATTTCCTTACAAATTACATGGGCGTGATTTGGATCAAGCAAGAAAGTATTCTACATGTGACACCCAAGTGCCAAAATCCACGCGCACCTGCAGCAAAAGAACAAAGTCTCACTACAAAAAAAGAGAAGAGCAAAGATCAAGTTCTACGACTGCTTAGTCTTAATGTGAGAAGTTTATGTGCTAAGGTTCTTCAATTTCATACTCTGATTGAGGAACATAAGCCAATTTCTTTAACTTCAATATCATGCAAGCTTCTTCAACATATAATTCATTTGCATATTATTAGTAGACACGTGGAAGGGCATGACATTTTGACAACTAAACATGGTTTCAAAAAGCACCACTCTTGTGTTACCCAACTAGTTTTGATAACCACCGACTGGGCTGAGCCAGTAAATGTTGGTAAACAAGTGGACATAGCCATATTTGACTTCTCCAAAGCGTTTGATACTGTCCGCGATGAGCATCTGAAAGCTAAGCTCCATATGTGTGGAATACGTGGAAAGCTACTGAAGTAGATTGCCAACTTTCTGGAGATGCGTAAATAAAGAGTGGTGTTCAATGGATCTAGTTCTGACTGGGATTCTGTGGACTCCGGTGTGCCTCAAGGCACAGTCCTCGGCCCTCTTTTATTTTTACTTATATCAAAGATATCACAGATAATCTTCAGTCAGAAATTTGTCTTTTTGCTGACAATTGCATTTTTATACAGAAATATCCACATTCCACAACCAGGCTGACTGCATCATACTTCAGGGAGATACTGATAAACTCCATGAATGGCCAATGCAATTTCATGTAAAGAAATGCTACATCGTGCACATGGGAGACAAAAGGAAGAAGATCTGGGATCTGGGATTACCATTATGATTATATGGTAAAGAAGGCGAACCAGGTCCTAGGTATGTTGCACAGAA
Organism: Acanthaster planci; assembly: GCF_001949145.1. The sequence goes on along the minus strand of NW_019091356.1, from coordinate 2,612,540 downwards.
ATTAAATCAGTGCTCCAAAATGGAGAAAACAACTGCTTACAAGCACTCGTTCGTCCACACCTGGAGTACGCTTGAGTAGTATGTCATCCCTTTGAGGCTAAATACATCAATAAGCTCAAGATGGTTCAACAACGTGCAGCACACTTTATTAACAACAACTTTAGTAGAGAGGCTAATGTGACCAATATGATCACCTTGGGTGGGATACACTTAAACAGCATTGTGAAGCTGCTAGATTGATCATGATGAAACAAATATTTATGAGTACGTCTGCTATTCCGAAGTCTATTGTCAAGCATGCTTCTATACAAGACTACGTAGAACAGCCACTGGAAATAGTTCTCAATTTGATTTTGCCGCATAGCAGAACTGAAGTGCACAGAAATTCCTTTGTGTGCAAAACTTGTAGAGATTGGAGCAGGCTTCCTGATACAATAGTCTCACTGTCTCCACGATTTCAATCAGCTCTTTTGGGGATCAGGTTCTCGAGTTTATCAGATCCAGGGACAGGATCTTCTTCTTCTTAAGTATTCTCCCGTGGTTATACATGGATTCAGTGAATCTGTTGTTATGTACCGAGAAAAAGAAGTTGTCCCACCAATCAAGTTGTCTCAACAGTCAAGTTGTCCCAAGTCAAGTCAGTAAACCGTCTCCAACATCAAGTTCATCAACTAGCCTGCATCCGTGCCTAGTTCCTGGACTAGCAAGACTAGTCCAGCAAGGTAGCATGTCCAGACACTCAGACACTCCATAGATCTTACTGCACTCCACCTTTTTGATAGTCCCCCACGCTATGGCATTTTAAAAGCTGCCCAGTCATCCTACCAGATAAAACATCTGTTTGCGCTTGCTTAATATTAGCTAACCTATAAGGAACTACCATTGGCAAGTGTATTTTTTAGCATATAACCTATATTATTGGCAAAAAATGAGGTTTTTCTACCATCCTCACCTCTTATCCCTTGATGATCCGCACACATCTGCATTCTCTTGTAGCCGTACGTTACCTGACAAAAACAGGTGCAGCGTATTCACGCAATGACTGCTTATGTTGCTTTGGATACCAGTCGCTATCGTTCCGACTACTCTCGTTACGATTACGTATAGAGACGTCTGGGAAATCTGTGGTCAGGGAACCACACTGATCACATATCAGCTCAACCATTTTAGAAGCGGGGGGGGGTGCGGCAATGTCAGGGCGTGCTATACATGCTGCGTTGTCAAGCTAGCTGTTTACGCATGTTTAAAATGTTGAGAAATGTGTATTTAAGGAGTGATAATATTTTGCCAAGATTTGGTAGTGAAGCTGTAAGACTGATAAACTATCTGTTTTTCCATGTAATTGTGGGATTTATTTATTGCAAAATGGTCAAGCCGATATATGTGATTAGTGTGGTTCCCTGACCACAGATTTCCCAAACGTCTCTATACATAATCTTGATGAGAGTAGTCAGAATTATTGGGACTGGTATCCAGGGCACCTTCATTACGTGAATACGCTGAGCCCGTTTTAGTCACGTGTCGTACGGCGACAAGAGAACGGTCTTACTAATTACCGTCAACACACGATAGTAATGTCAGCATAGCGTCAAACAGAAACAACATCATAGATATCATTTAACACAGTTATTGTCAAAATACAAAAAGGAACAATAATTTAATCTTAAGAAATATAAAAATACGGTAACTTTAAAGAAAAAGACGTTTCTTTATCATATAATATCACCACCCCTCTAGCATAAAGGTATGGTCCCAGTTGCCCCTGAGGCAACATGCCTGCTTATTTCTGAACTGGTTCAAAGGAGGCATTTGGTCAAATTAAAACGGCAATTTTCCTGAGTCCAACCTGTTGGGGTTTAGCCAAAATATCCTTTCTGCAAACACTTTACAGTCGAGTACCACTTCTTTTGTTTTGGAGGTGTTGACGCTGTGTTGACGGTGTGTTGACAGTCCATTGTGAGCTGACGGTATATTGACGGTAAATAGTCGGCTATGACCGCAAGAGAATGCAGATGTGTGCCAATTGTCAAGGGATAAGAGATGAGGATGGTAGGAAAAAAAATCATATTTTGACAAAATATAGGATAACGTTACGAAATACACTCAATAATGGTAGTTCCATATAGGTTCGTAATTGGGTCTTTAGGGGAAGATTTGCTTAAGCAAGCGCCAAACGGATGTTTTATCTAGTAGGATGACTGAGCAGCTTTCAAAACGCCATAGCGTGCGGAACCATCAAAAAGGTGGAGTTCAGGATGTATGCTTAGCCTTAAATACAATTTTTATGGCTGACTGACATAACTGAAATGCTGCCCACGAACATGACCAAAAAAAATCCTTCTTTGCAAAGATTTGTCAGATTGTGTTCACGTACACACGTACACTAGCTTGTCTCAAGTCTACGGGTAGTTGGATATGGCCCATCTCTATGGCATGACCACAGAATGGAACATGGGGACATGGGAGCAGGTTATTGCTGGCCTAGGCTTCGGATGTTCATAAGGCAAGTGTTCTTCAAGTGCTTGCTCTATGGATGTTGCACCATTTTTCGCAGCTCACACTGCCACGATCCATTTGATATGACGCTCCAGTTCAACCCTAACAACGAACAATTTCACCATGGATGGCAATCAAAAGATACTCACCTACTCCTTGGTAGTTGGTGTTTCTTGCTGAGATTGAATGGAACCGATGAATGAGTCAGAATTCGTAAGAATGAAGATTGTTGTTGCCATTCGAGTTGGCTGTTTCTCAGAAATTCATGTAGCAGGAGTCACTGCCATATCGAAACTAGACTTCCGCCTGTGACGCCACCACTAATAAGTGTGTTCCGAGAATTTCTATTGGCCAAAAATTGTAACTGGTTTTTATGCGCTAAAAATCATCCAATCGCCGTGAGTTTTAAATGGAGGAATGCAACGGTCTGGTGTACCTGACCTTTTGAACAATGGTTTTAAGCGAACCAGACTACAAGTTCTAACGTACCTGGAAATCATGTTTTATTCATTACGTTCTCCAGGAATAAGTTTCATTCACAAAAAATAGGTTATTTTTAGAGAAACTGATCTCTACGAGTGGCGTAAATTTGTCCCGGAAATGGGGGGGGGGGACGGGAGATAAGGAAATATGGGGGATGACGTGAAACTTTCAAACGGAGGGGGGACGATATGACACTATATAGATGTCGATGTTCACAATAATTAATAATGTAATATTATCTGTGATACGTATTCAGAATGTTGTATTTATGACTTTTTAATTTGTTTTTCCTTATTTGCGTGATATTGAATGCATTTTAGTCGTTGAAAATCAGAAATATTCTTCAAAATCCACTTTCATTTTGTGCTCACCACAGAAAGTGGGGGCAGTGGTCATTTCAGAAGCCCTCCCCTTCCACACCCCCCTCCTCAAGTGGGTAGGAGCATAGACACCATATCATCCCCACATGGGTTTACGCCTGTGGTTTCTACGCAGATCACGATTTAACATCTCATGCAACGACCACATCTGAACTAGACTTTCTGATTCCAAGTACCCATATGCATTGTCACCGATTTTAAGTACAACTTGAACTGCGAAGTTGGCCCACTATTAATTATTTTACAGCCCGAGAAACAAAGTAATCCTCGCAGGTCGAGAAGTTTTCCAACTTCCTTCCCCACATTTCTGCCCTGCAAAGTTTCATACTTTTTTCGTCCAAATTCTTAAACATTCAACTTCACATCCGTCTCCAAAATTCGTGATCTTTTATAACCCACAGTTAATTTTGAATTTGGTTGGCTCATTTTGTGCTTTAGTTTACTTTTTCGTCCATTATTTTGTGATTTTGCAACGTTATACAAATATCATTTAAATTCGTCACGCGCTTCATTGTGTACTATCTTCAGCATTTTACGTGTTCTGCTGTTTATCTCTTTATTACTGTTTGTCTGTAAAACGTGTTCCCTGTTTACCCGCCGTACTTTTATATTAGAATCTTGTCCATATCTAGTATTTGTCAGTCCATTTTAGTTCTCCGACAATTTTATTCATCACACAATGCAATTAATTTGATCTGTACATTCTTGAAATCGGCCCAGCAAAGACGAGCTAATATTTATTATTTTTATTTGTTCATCCAGCAGCACAATTAGCGCCAATTATAACATGATACACAAATTCTACTAAAATCTGACGAAATCGACAGGACGTATGTTGAAAAAGATGGACCATCGATCGTTTGGGATGGTCGGTCTTTTAAAAAAAGACAAATTTGACGTTTGTACCGATTATGAATTTGAAAAAAAAATGAATAAATAATTTGATGCTCGGGAAAACCTATTTTGCAAACATGATCCATCGGTGATATACTAATTTCGGTTGATGGCATTGAATCAGGGGAGGGTAAGATACAAAAAAAATGTTCACCCTGCCGTTACTACACTTATGGGAGTTGTTTCATTATTTTGATATATTAGTTAACAGAATTAAGTAATTATAATTGTGTTTATAATTTGTTTCTTTTGTAGTGTATCTGCTTGCTCAGAACCGTGCATCTGTTTGTGTTATTAGCCGTCCCAGGTTACCCTTTTCGTCTTTTGTTCTAGTGGAGAGGCCTCAAATCATCAAGCTGTGATTATAATTAGAATAGAAAGGTTTTAGTGTTTCATTTTACTACTTTATATACAATGCAGGGGGCATACAGTGCGTATGCATGAGGGCTTTTCGTCTCGGTGCGATCATAAACAAGTCTCTTTGTTTTCTTTCCATAGAAAATTAACAGAGCGAAAAAGCAACTCTGATGCGTAGACAGTTCCTGTTTTTTTTTCTTCTTTCTCTCTACTCATGAATCGAAAGAACACAGTGCGAGGTGTCTCTGTTGATGGCCCCACTAGACTTCTGACGTCAATCGATCACGTTTAAAGTCATGGGGGAAATCAATTCATCCTTAATTTTTTTTTTTCGAAACTTAAACGGGTTGCTATTTGGGGATTTCTCTGTGTTCTTTTATTTTCCATAATTGTTTATTTGTGTTCTGTATAATTTTCTTAGAGGAAAGGGAATACATTTGGGCCTTCGACACGTTTCGGAGTGAAGGTAAACTAAATACAGCACCCCTCCCCCAGAAAAAAAAATCGTCTTAATCTCGTTATATTTCCCTATATAAATGCGTTTTAGAGGGTATGGCATGACCCCGTTACCCTCCATCTACGCTGCCAGTGACCCACAAAGTGTATCGAATACTACGACCAAGTGAAAGTGACTCTCTTTCTTACATTGTGATGAGGGCTATTGCGCATTTTTAGGCAAATCATGTAGGCTGTAAGGTTTATTTTCAAAGCATCAAGTTTAAACCGAAAACTAAATGCTTCACTCATAAGTCTGAACTATTCAAATGGACTCACCATAGTATACTCGGTGGCTCCCGACTCCACCCCTCACACACCCTGCCCGTGCAGCGGTAAAAGTTTCGAAGGTGACATGTCCCGGCATTGTGTGTGGGCCTTGTGCGTGCATGCTGCACGTACATGTACAGTACATGTACATGTACATGTACATGTATGTTGTGCTTTCGTTCCGGCCCTGTACGCGCACGGACCGGACCAGCAGAGGGGGGGGGGCACGGGCGCTGACTGCATGCAGCATGTTCCGTGAAACATTTCCCCGAATAGCAGGTCTTCCTCGTAAAGGGCAGCATGTACATGATTCTAAAAATGCGAGGCTTTGATGGGAAAAAGTGGCAAACCCAAAAACCAAAAATAAAACATTATTCCCACATGCAGCATTTGTTCAATTTATTATGCGTTGGAATAACGTATTTCCTCCGAACTGGAATCAACCACATTTTGACCATTTCCCGTAAAATAATTACCCACTGATACCTCTGGAATAGAATCAAACTGTACACCTTGAACTGTCTTTCAAACGAAACTAATTCGTTCCAATTACCACTGTCCGACAAAACAAATATTAATATAATACTAACAAATACATGTATATTTGCATTTTGGCCTTATAATGAAATCTTGTTTTCTTTAAATACACAACGACAGTGTCATTCTAGTTTCTTTAAAGCCAACTTTCTCCTTGGTTGAATAGTTTCTAACTATTGACAGGGGGCGTCCTTCCCGTCACGGAGGTTAGACGATGACCGTTTCTCCTCCGGGCCCTACTTGCCGGGCTCGTGCTGCGTAGGTTGCAACGTCGACATTGGAAACAGTCAAGGCGTGGTACCCCCGCTTTCGTCTGAGTGGTCTGGGAGAAGGGGAGGGTATAAATAACATTTTGTGGATAGTGTCAACTTGTCTACCCCCCCCCCTTTCCGTCGACAAATTCGGTATGTATGTAAAGTTGTCTGTGAAATAAACATTTTGTTGCCGTTCTGTGATTATTATTGAAGGGGCGTGGCGGTACGGGTTGCAATTCCTTCCCCTCTTCTGCAGCTGTTAGATCAATAGATAGATGTACAGTATTACCTCTGCCGCAACTGCTGCCCTTTTGTTTTGGCTTGTTTTTTGAGGGAATGTAAATTTTGGATCCCTGATCATAAGATAAAAGGGGGAGCTACATTTTAACTTTAACTTCACCTTGGTAGATGACTGTGACTTCTTGCTCGGAAACTGTAGGGTTCATGTTGTCAAAGAAAGGGTAGGGTTTTGAGTTTGAGGGAAATTATGAGGGGAATATAATTATGTAGGGTTAATATTTGCAGGAGGACTTACATCCTTGGTGGACAGTGCCAGTACAGACGCCTGCTGGGACATGAATCCCCCGGGATTGTTGGCGTGGCCTGTGTGTGGGTGTGGTCCGGACTGCTTGTAGGAGTTGCAGTTTCATTGCGTTCTTCCTCCAGCCGGTTGTAGGGTTGTCTACCAGCCATCAAACCTCTTCCTGAATAAACATGAATAAATCAATTCCAAAAAATGCAGTCCTGACAATCAGCCATATTCTGTCGATTTACACCTTGCATGTGTCAGATTTTTGTTCAGAGCCTGGTTTCGCATGGCTGCCATCTTGCAGGCCACTGTTTGGGTTCAGGAGGGTATGCACAAAGGAGGTTTCCCTGTGGAACAAGGTGGCTGTGCCAACACCATATAGAAGATTTAATGGGCCTATTTATGAATTAAGGGAGATAAAAGGAGTGAAAAATTGCTTACCTTTCTCGAAGGGACAAAAATGTTTACTAATTGAGAGGCGGATTTTATTCCGTAGATATTCGATAGGCCTCCATGTGTCGACATAGGCTGTATATGTACTTTTTTAATGGACATGGCTATGAATATGAATAGATGCGCAGACGCGGGCGTCAGAAATACAGACGGAATACTCGATAGAACCACCGATCTCCGCCATAAAGACTTTACAATAGATATCGGTGGGTAGGCTTATGACAGGTGAAGTTAATCTGCCGAAGCAAGCTGGCTGTATGGTCTTAATCACAGACATAATGAGCAAAGTTGTGGAGCTATCTCGAATAACTCCGGCTTGCCGGTGTTAGCCTGCTGTAAAGAATGTATAAACTATAATAATATCATTATCCCTGCACATGGGGCTCACACATTATCTGAACATTCCAATTCCATTCCTTGGCTCCCCTGGGGAATATAGCCCGGTGCTGCTATTTCGGCAAAAACCGTGTCTGCCCTCACAGGTACCCCATTTACTCCTGGGTGGAGAGAGGCACACAGGGATAATGACTTGCCCATGATCGCAACATGCTGCCAACCAGCTGGATTCGAACCCCTGACCCTATGATCAGCAGCTTCAAACTCTAATCACTAGGCCACATGCCTCCCACACGGCATGATCATTATCGCTGCATTTAATTTAAAACTAAAGTTTACAAGGCCGGTTTCATCCGTATACAACTCGGAAGCAACTGAATACAACGCGAGCTCAAGGAACTCTGGGGCAGCTATGCTGAACCTTTCTTTGGAAACAAGTCTGTCACTTCCTTCGTTGAAACTGCAGCGTAGTCCTGGCAAAGCACGGCGCTTGTTTGGTTTTCTACGATTTGATATGAACACGATGCACCTAATCAAAAATGATAATGTGAACTCCAAAACCACTAAATCTTCACCGGAAGTCGTCACAACGGGACAAAATCTCGTCGCTGGCAAGCACAACGGTCTCACTGTGCGTCGCGGTCATGTTGGGGTTACAGGAAAAATGTGACAGTACAGATGCATAGCCAGCTATGGTTTTGTTGCAGGCCGTTCCAAAAAAAAAAACAACAACAACAACAAAAATAATAATAAAATAAAAAACCAAAAAAAAACTCCCTGGGGAGATTCCAGTGAAATTTCAATCTTTCGACTGATTCATTTCAGTTGAATTCGTCTTGACCCTGTTTATAACCGGAGGAAGTGAATTTTCACTCTCTGGGGTTCAGAGAACATTCAATCTGGACCTGTACATCCCTCTTTCAATACCAGCCGCTGATTTTCATTCAAAGTTTTTGGTGATTTTGGTTTGAGTTTTCAGAGCAATCGATCGGCTCCTCACTCGATCACTGCACCAACCAAAGTGCAAAGTTTTAAATGTGTTTTTAACCCTAAAAGTGCCGCTGGAATAGTTTTTCTCCCGGAGCTGAGCCTATAGAAGTTTTTAGAGGAACTCTCAATTGCGGTCATTTTAATACCAACTTAGTGAAAATCAAACATACTGTTGTCAGGCGCGGTCCTAGAGCCTTTTTTGGGGGGGTTGGCTTGAATTTCAAATGACCGTATAACAACAAAGCCACACGTCTGGTTTAGTTTAAATGTCACATGTTACGATAAAGGCTTACATGCATGCCAAGTTCCAAAGCAAAATAATAAATCGAGCTTGGCACAGCCAAGTTCGGGGGGGGGCGGAATGCGCCCCCGTGGGCTGTGAGATGGGCCGAAATACATGAAATAACCCAGTTCTTTGAGGGTTAAGGTTAAAAAAAAAAGAACGGGCCATTCTCGTTCAATCGAACACAGATCAGAGACTATCACTGTGAATGGACATCATACAGGATGTTTGTTTTTGTTGAAATGAGTTCACTATTTTTGCCGATAGGGGAATAACCTTCAGTAAGCAGGAAGCTGCAAACATGATTTAATTGATGTCGGTCTATTATTTCAATGCATCCTTCGTGGAATTTTCTCTCTTTCAAACAAATAGTCGGAAGCACCAGCCGGTGCCGAAATAACGATAACAACATAAAGGTTTTCCGGGTTAATACGGCCATTCGGCTGAGGTATTGTTTGTATTTTAGGTTGAAAAGTTTAATGCTTTTATATATACGAAGCGCACAGCGCCACAAGTGGCGGGCCAGGTTGAACTGGGTGGTGCAAGGAAGCAAAAAATATTTGGCTGTCACGTCGCTAGGCGGCGCTATTTAGACATGGCGGCGCACAGGTACCCCGCTGTTTGTGTTGTCCTGTTCTTGTTTTTTCACCTGTTTAAGATATATTCTTCCTCAGAATTGGATGTCGATTTGTCAGATGACATTGCCTTTCACTCAGGAAACTATCAGAAGCTTAAAGTTGGAGCAGCACTGCCAAGGAGGTTTGTATAACCATGGACATGATGGAGCTATAAAAAAGGGGGCACCAAGGCCTACTTCCTGAACAGGCTATTCTATGTACATAGCATCCTCAACATTGAAAAATGCCCCGACACGAAGTGGTTAACTTATTATGCAAATTGAACCTATGCGAAAGATGGCGAGCGTGCCAAGTGTGTCTGCGGCCGTGAGTGCAGGTCAGTTGTCTGAGCAGTATTTGGACAGTTCTTCTGCTGGAAAAGTTCACCTTGCCAAGTTTAAACCATTGCAGCATTAGGCTATTGAAGTATCTGTACGCAGGCGTGACGTTTTTTTCTCTGCCCACGGGATATGGTAAGAGCTTCATATTTCAAACACTGGGGTTTTGCTTTGACCATTCGAACTGCTACTTGCAAGTGTTACTCCAACATCAGCACCATCCCCAGGCCCCACCAACAAGCATCATAGTTGTCATCTCACTGCTTATTGTCCCTATGAAAAACCAGATGGGAACATTGCGTAAGCTTTGGAGTTGATGCCGTTTATTTCGGAGACTCATCTGCTTCAACTATTTATATGAAATTTATGAATAATGCATATCAGAAAGCTTATGAATAATTTACCACAAAAGCCTCAAAATCAAGTTGGAAAAGGCCTTGTTGCTGCGCCACTTGCCTGGTCTCCTGTCCAGTCGCTTTGCAGTTACACACACACACAGCCATGAAGGCCTTGATGAAAGGCTAAGGGCAAAGTGACTGTGAAGCCGTACTCAACGCAAACTGTACTTGAGAGTGAAATCAAGGATTCCTCAAAAGTACATCTGACAGTGCAGCTTGAAAGCTAAAAGAAACGTCTCGAGATTTTGGAGCTTTTAGGGAAATCACAGATACATATTCCATGCATGGACAGTGAGAAGCCACAAAATGATGTAGGCCCATTGACTCAACACCAATCTTTGTGTTTAAACTGGATGATGACGCCTAGTGGCTGATGTCCAGTCAACCTCCTGGGAGTTTCTTATACAGGCAGTCTCCAATTAACCATGGTAGGATTTGAAGCCGGGTCACAGTGTGGAGCAAGATTAGGAAAATTTCAATAATATCATATTTGTGCCAACCTGACTTCTTCACCTTATGAAGTCACAAGTTCAAATTCATTTACTTCTGTGTTTCAACCTTTCCCCATCTTAGATATTTACTTTACGATGTCAACCACGGGGAAGGGTTTAACCTGCGACGTGACGTCTACATGCGCATTGCCAACCTGGTCCAGAGACTGCAGCAGGACGGTGACTGGGTCCTGGTCCTGCCCCCCTGGGGCCGGCTCTACCACTGGCGGACGCGCTCACTGGAGCAGATCAGGATACCCTGGGGCACCTTCTTTGACACTGAGAGCCTGAACCGTTACGTACCCGTCATCGAGTTTGAGCAGTATGTTAAAGGTACCACGGTATTTGTGAGTGATGAAAAAACTCTAGACAGTGTAAGAGTAGGCGCCTGTTGGGTGAGATCGATCGATATCAGTGCAATCGCTCAATCTTTGTACAGTAGCCTTTTTTAAAAACTTGTTTTGTCACTGGGCAACTTTACAATCAGTTGCAAACAGTTAAACCTAATTAAAGTGCTCCAAACGTTGACTCAATGTTAGACAATGCCCTGTGGCTGACGCAGGAAAATGGAACGGTACCAAACTTGATGGCCTAAACATACTGATTAAAATGAAGCCAGGTGGTGAAATTGGAAACGAGGCCATAATTTAGCATTTCACCCCTAAATAGTTAGTTTGATATCAGACCGTCCAGGACTGTGCTTAAAACTAAATTTGCTTTGTTTCGCTCACCGGCTGAAGATTAACCTGAGACCTAAAAATCGCCTTGTGAAGTACAAACTTTGGAGGGTTCTTGTACCATCAGATTGATGAACAAATTTTGAACAAGAACTTGCTTCCGCTAGTCCCAAAGTGCTTCTCCTGAAACCGAAACTTGTTTGCTTCGCCCACTTTGTTAGAAACTGGCCGGGCGGTCATCGACCAGATTCTGTATCTCCAGCCCTACAAGGAGGGATGGACCAACGGCAAGTGGGAAGAGAAGATTGACGAGCGAGAATGCATTGAGCCGCCCGCCTACCGACCGGACGAGGAAGGGATGTACCGGGGCTGGTTCTGGGGCCACTCGGACACCTACGCCAAGGCCTTCAAGTGTTTGTCCGTTCAAGGGATGGCCCGCATCCTGGCTCCTGTGCTGTTAAACAACTACACAGCCAGGTACGTTGGTCTCCCCTTAAAATCACCGTGTGCAAAAAATGATCGACTCGTCTGTTTACACAGGCACAATGAATAGATTAAAACAGCAAGTACAGCTGGACTCGCTTCTGCCTGACATCAGAACATGCTAATCTCCAATTTCTTCTGTACAGACCCAAAGCCTGGGAAGTTTGTAGAGGTGGACTGTGCACTGAACTTGGCCACTGTCGCGTGACCTGTTATCGTCACAAATATCGCGCCACGGGATTGTCCCAGAGTGCTGACAAATATGAGGCTGCAGTAGAATTATCGTACAAATATTTTTCAAGGGACACTCGCAAATCAATATTTGTGGCGTTTGACTGTACCTGTATATCAAAAGTTGGTTGCTTCGTCTTGCCTTTTTTTGAAGGTCAGAATTTTCTGCCAAGAATAACACCATCTGCCAGGAGTTACAGGTCCATTAGAATCCATCAGTGGGTTGGGAGTATTTTGAAGGCTTGAGAAAAATTCAGCACAACGACAATTGCTAGAAGCATATTGAAAAATATGAATGTTGTAAGGATGCACCATTACATTCTCCATAGAGAGGGAGTTTGAATGATTCCTAGTTGGGCTCTCAGCAGACATAAAAAAATATTCCAGGCAATTTCATTAAATTTTCCAGTTTCTTGGTTGTTGCTTTCTGAATTGTTCTGCAAACTTCTTTTTGTTTGAAATAGATTTGCTCATGAGCATTTTTTAATCACACTGAGCCAAGGGCAGTGTTCACACATAAGTGGATTGTGCAGATAATGCACAACCAATTTTCAACTCGATGAGCACAAACCCATTATGTCGTCACATGAAGTACAGTGCAGAAAGACTTGTTATCAGTGCAGTTTTTCATGCATTCCATCATTCGCTGCACTGTTTTACAGTCACCAGTGCACTTCAGTGTTTTCACGTGAAGTAATAGTGCCAGTCATTTTTTTAAGATTCTGAAAAAATAAAAGAATCTGGCGATCACATTGAGCGCAGAGAAACTCTGCAGATCATCCCGATGTAATGAAGTATGTCTAGGGGATACAGAGTGCCTGAAGTAAGCTCAAGGATGAACCCTTTGTTTGTGCCTAGGTCTGTCTTTGTAGATAGGGCTGAGAAACTTCTCCATGACCGATTTGGTGATGCCACCTACTGGGCTGTAAGTTGACATCTGTTTGCACAGCTGCGGTCTTGGACAAAAATATTTGAGCATTCCCCTTTTCTTGAGTAATCAAGTTTGCTTCAAGATAAACTTGTTCTCCCAGTTTGAGTTGGGAATGAATATCCCCCACTACTCTCCCCTTTCTGTTAATTAACAGAAAAATAATGTTTTGCCCAAGACCGTGGCTCTCAAGCCATGTTTTTGTCTTGCCTTCGTTGGAGCCACCACTCCCATACAACGTTTGGGAAAGTACTGTTTAGCAAACTCATGCACCAAGAAAATATCATCAGGGTACCAGTCAAAAAGCAATACACATCCTGTGGCACCTCGGCTGGTAACCAAGTAACTAAGCAAATATTTTCCATGTTTACCACATTGCTGTGGTCACTCAGTAGCTGTGTAAAACAGGCTCAAATGAACTTTGTAGTGGATGTGGCCGCACCAGCGTGGTTCTTTCTTTCTTCTTAGTAACTTTTTGGGTTCTCCCTGGTGGTATTCATTTTTTCCTTGTTCTCAGATCTGTGTTTGTTGATCGTGGGGAAGAAATACTGCACGATTACTATGGGCAGGTGCAGTACTGGAACGTAAGTGGCCATCCTTCAAAATTGAGAGAAAGTTTGCGGGTACACAGTGTGGAATCTATCTCTTCTATGAGAGGGTGGCTCTGAGGAGAACTGGTGAGTGTCAACTCAATGTTTCGACCAGGATGCTGTGGTCATCCTGAGCCCTGCTGCTTGATTTGTCGAGTTGACACTCACTGGTTCTTTTCTGAACCACCATTGTCAAAGAAGAGATTGATTTCATGTGATGTACCCACAAACCTTCCCTCAGTCTAGCCTCCGCCATGCAAAGTTTCAACTGTTACTTATGCTTCAAAATTTGCTGATGTTCTTAATTTGGTCATGAAGTTGGTTTTGAAAATTAGTCATGTTGATCGAACCTATTTTCATATTCTCCGATGTAAAAGCTGATTTATTGAGGTTGAGCTGAAGAAGCTTTATTGACTTTATTTTGGAGAATGGCCACAACAAGTTGGAGAGATGCCAAGAATGGGGAAGAGCCAATTGTTACAAATTGTTGCTTTCTTTGGGTTCAACAAGTCAGTCTGATTATTATGCATGTACTTCACCCCTTGCGCATCATTTTCACTTATGTTGGAATAGAGGGTTTGCATGGCTGCCATCTTGTTGGCTGGTGCTTTTTGTTCCACAGGGTATGCATAAAGGAGGTTTCCCTGTGGAACAAAAGAACTGCCCTGCAAGATGGCTACCATGCAAAGCCTCTATGTGGGGAATTAGCTCAACGGCCAGCCTTTTCCAACTGCAGGTGTACTTTCCATTGTACAAGAAAAACCTTGGCCGATCACTCATGTACATCAGCACACACTCTAGCACATCACTATTACCCCTGCTCCTCAGGCCTATGAAATAATCTGCTGAAGCCACGTCTCTGGGACATTCCAGCCCTCAGCTGACCAATCCCTGAAGCCATGCCCCACTCTGTTTTGACCAATGACAGTCGCGGTTATGCATTCACCAAGGATACACATGCTTTGAACATTCGGCATGGAATTTCAGTGCTGCACACATATCCGTCTTACCCATCTGGTGTGGGAATTCCTTTGTTGCCCAGTTGTTGGAACCCTGAGAAAATGCTCTTTTCCCCTCACTATTAACTGTCCTTCAAGCAGGATTTTTGGATGATTTTCTTGGTTACTCTGCCTCATTCTGTAACTGATAACTCTAACCCCCACATGCCTCCTCTGTTTTTTTGAGAGGAAAACATCATGTCCATAGAATATCCTCAAAGTCTACTTGGGGTGAACCTCTTTTGTTATCAGATTACCCCATGATAATAATATAATAATAATAGCGCAAATTTCATATGGATATGTTCAAATGCGCTGTACAATGAAGACATTAAGCATGGAACAATAAATACATTTAAACATGGTTGACCCGATGGCATACAAGGGTGCCTCGGGCAGCCGCCAAACGACCCACATTCACCAACATCAGTAAAGGGGAGACAGTAAGAAGCAGTGACAGTTTTAGAGGTGGGAGGAAAACCCCAGAGGAATATTCTGGGTAAAACCCACAGAGTCAGGTAGGGACTGAAAACCCAATCCACATGTGGACCGGGCTGGGATTCGAACCCGGGACCACAGAGGTGGAAGGCAAGGAAAGAACTACCCTGCCAACCTGACTCCCCAAACAACAACGTAAAGCACAGTGGGCTGTGGGTGTTATGGATTGTTTTGTTTTCTTGGTCTAAATTTGTGGAACAGGGTAAACTTGACCACAACTGACTCATTCCTGACAGATGCTGGGAGTTGCTATGTGAGTTTGTTTGTGTTTTTCCCCCGCTCATAGGCGAGGCGGTCTATGCGATTTGCCAAACACCTGCGGGACATTGGCAATCAGTTCCGAGAAAGTCACCTGGATTCAACGGACAAGAAAGACAAGACCGTCTTGTTGGAAGACTGGAGAGACATGGAGGTTAGTGAGCCTTTAATTATAAGCGACGTGAAGCAGGGGCTCATCCAGGGTTCAGTAGGGGGGTGGGCAAAATGTGGATTGTTTGTTTTGAAAGAGTTGTCCAGAATTGTTCATTTGAAAACGAATTTGCCCCCTCCAAACAAAAGGGGCTAGTACTGCTTCAAGTGCCCTGGCTTTCTCAGTTTTGTCAAACAGCAATCGCCAACTTGTGTGTGGGGGTCAACTTGACACCCACCCATCCCAATATGTCTTTAGTTTGAGGAGCCTGTACAAAATACGTTATTGATGATGAAATATGTTACTGCCTCGGCATCAATTTCCATCACGCACCGGCCATCTTGCATAATTGACATTTATAGACTGGACATCATTTCCAACATCCCAGGAACTTTTTTGCCAAGACCTTTCCCAACTTCTCTTGAGCCCATCACTGTCTAGAAAAGTCATGGCAAACTGAGGACAGTTATCTGTCAAGGGTCCTTCAAGCTCCCTGTAAGTCATATTAGCTGCCTCAACCTTCCTTAGGCTTCTCAAGTCCTCATCAAACCTCCTGGTGCACTGTCAAGGTCAGGGAGTTGTGGGGTTAAAAGGCTACAGTTGCACACACTCAGGATGCGTGGGAACAGAAGACTGTTTGGTTCTCTTGACTTCGCTTTGTAGCACCCTCTAAGATGATGCACAAGATTGGCGTTGCAGTCCAGTTTATCACGAGTCAAATCACAAGCTCCGTCACCGAGTTACACAATTAATGGTCCTAAAGAAGCACCTTTCTTTGCAGCTAATTTAAAATAATCAGTTACGTGACACAGGACCGGATGACTTGTGAATGACGTTGCGGGAGACTGGATTTCAGCCTTGCACAGGGGTCACATTTAATTTATTTCCTGTTCAAGTAAAAGTAAGTAAAAGACACTGCTCCCGGGGGAAAACAAACATTCCCCTGTGACTTTGACAGAGAAAGCCAGGCTCTGCTGTCGGCGGGCCCTACCTTGCTGCCCACCTGCGAAGAGAGGACTACGCCCGTGGCAACAGGAAAGATGTGCCGTCGCTTCAGAGCGCTGCGGAACAAATCACGGCTGCCCTTAAAAAGCACAAACTCCAGAAGGTTTTCATAGCTACAGATGCACCAAAACATGGTAGGTAACTGTCATCTTTGAACACGCTTGTAAAGACGTTTGTCAAATGACAAAAAAAAGGAGTTTTCAAGCATAGGTCCAACATTTCATCTTGAGGACAAATTTGTGTCCACATAGCTTTGTTGTATCATATTGGTCATTCCTCAAATATAGGGCCTGAACATGTTACTTCTTTCCCCGTTACACTTGACCTTTGTAATTTGACATGGAAGTATTATGGATATTGATTTAAAACTATTTTTATTTATTTGGCGTGTCATTTGCAGTCATAGATAATTATTGAGAAACCTTTTGTCTGATGTAATAGGGATACGCAAAAAGAAATTTGACCCCTAACCACCCACATATTTAAAGGAGCATTTTCCACCGGTGGTAATATTGTGTCCGAAGGCACAGGAGTCCACACATTGAATCAAATGTCTTGTGAATGTTTTGGCCAGTGGACCGCAGCCGTCCTCAGGGAACTATAGGTCATTAGAGATTTTCATGATAAGAGGTGGAAATCGATCACCAATATTGCAACATGCAGTGGTGATTTTCCTTTTCCCTACGAGAAGTGTCTTCCGACGGGATGAGTACTTTCCTTCTTTTCGTCCAGCTGACCAGTGTCTCATGACTCCATTGTTCTCAATGCCTCGCAGAAATTGAGGAACTCAAAAGGCATCTCCAAGACTACCGGGTGTACAACTACTTGCCTCCTAAAGGCATCCTGGAGAACTTCAAAGACGGCGGGGTAGCCATCATAGACCAGTGGATATGCGCCCATGCTAGGTCAGCACAGACCCATCTTTGAAGGCTAAAACATAATTAACCTATTACTGCAAATGATGGGTTCAAAGCGTCCATTTTCTCCGCGAAATTGTCCCAAATATTGTTTAATCCCTTCCAATATTTGTACATTTCATCCTGCCCATATTCAATTGATAATAGATGCTAGCATGTGCGAGATGTGAAATTTGAAAAAAAAGAAAAAAAAAATTTTTTCGAGGTAGACACTCAGTAATAATTTGTGAATCACTCATATATTGTCATGGTTAAAATACACCGGTTCTCATTCTCAATCGAAATGGTAACCTCTACTCACCCCCCCCCCATTGCCTCAGGTATTTCATTGGGACAGGCGTGTCTACGTTCTCCTTCCGCATCCACGAGGAGAGACAGATCCTTGGCTTTGACCCCAAGATGACGTACAACCGCTTCTGCGGAGACGGGGAATCATCGAACTGCGAACAACCCTCCGTCTGGAAGGTAGTCTACCATTGATGACACTTCCACCTTCAGTATTATTTTGAGTTTTCAACTTACGCCTTTAGAATTTGTCTCAAATTGCGGCCTCCTGTCTGAGTGTTTCTGCAGACTTCAGTTCTATAAACTTTAGTCCAAGAGGCTTAGGCCCAGCAGCTCCAGGGAACTGAATCTGCTGCTCGGGCAACTCTACTCGCTCTTTAAATTTGGCCCCAAATTTCGGGGTGTTTTTACATGGTGTCGATTGTCAACCCCTTGCAACTACTTGCAAAACTGGAGATGAACCCGGCTACAAAGTAAACATGAGCTATGAAAAGAGGTTTGAGGCGTCTAGGCTTAAATAGGCCATTTGCAAATTAAATTTGAATAAAATCTGGTGCACTGAGTTATCTGATTTCACGCAAACATAGCAATTTGAATTCCCCAGAATAAAGTCACTGTTGCTTTAACCTCGTGATTCGGGCAAACTTTTGCTTAGTGACCACCATCTCTGGAATGGACTGGTTCCTTTGTGCCCTTCTTGTCCATTGAAAACAGTGTATTGGTGCAAGGCATCTCTGATATACTAAGCAAAAGCTTGCCCCGAATTACGAGGTATAGCAACAGTATCTAAGTACTGTATGCAGAACTCTAACTGTTATGTTTACGTGAATTCAAAAATCTCAGTACGCCAGATTTTATTCAAATCTAACTCGCAAAAGGCTTATCATTTTAAGTGAATTCTTTTATATAAATACTTTCTTTACACTATGGTGCTTTCCTATTTTAGTGTCAGATTGAGGCTAGATTTATGTAAGAAATTGATGCTTGTTGAAGTGACAGTCACTAAAATTTGCTTGCCATTTGTCACTTGATACCCACAACGCAAAGGATTGTGGGTTCATGGTGTTATCCAAATGATGCCATTAAAACTAAAAGCAGATATCTTCTTGAATAATCCACTTTTATTCTCTTGAATTGCTTGCTTCTTTTGCACTTTAGTAATCTGCAAGCTGTCTCTTCTGAAGACTTAAACTTGTGAACACATTTTTATTCTTAAATTTTCAATTTTTTTTGTAAGTTTACTTGTGCTCGTACTTAATGGTATCAGATTTTGAAGAACAAAAATGCACCAAGTAACGAAATACTTGCCAATTTAAGATGGACTGTGGCTGTTTTCTTTTAGTGTAATAAAAAAACGGCAGGGTGTTTAATGTCATTTCTATTCGCTGAGGTTAGTGATAAATGTGCTTGTTTATTTAAAGTCTCTACTTTTGTGCACATAAAAGTTTTTGCCTACTGTACAGGTTGATATATTTAACGCGTCCATTTCCTAAATATTTTTGTATACGTTCTAGTAATTTCCAAGTGTTGTGTTCAGTGTAAACTATATGTCAAGATCTTCCACATTTTTTAAATCATAAGACAATACTAAAGAATTGGGGGGGGGTGGTATCTGGAAATAAAGTATTCTGCCGAAACGTCTGAGGTTGGTGTGTTTTCAAGTGGTCATTTCCTTGTAAACATTGACGAGCTTGTTGCTGTTATGCAGAATTCCTGTGGTTTTTGCGGTGTGGGTCGTGCTAGGGTGGACTAGGAACTCTACCATAGGATCAACCTGGCCCTTGCTGAATCTTATTTTTGCGTTTCCTTCATTCCTGATAATTTTGTTTTCTTGGAATGCAAGTGGTGCCGCACGAATTACAACTCTGGTCGTTCCACACCGCTGACTGACGAAAGGAAAATGGCCAAGCCACGCAACTGTTCCTTTTCGCAAAATTAGAAACAATCTTTTTCCAAGAGGGCGTCTATCTTGCACTATTCGGATAGGGTAAGATTTACTCGAAAATGTAACGGATATGAAACAGATGTCAAAAGTAGAGCAAATATAAATCTGACTGAGGTCGTGCCGAACTGATCTGGAGGAGGTGAACCTTATTAAACCTGTAGACAGAACCAGCAACACTCTTCCTGAAAACCACTGGGACTTGTGTTGCGTTGGGGCTCGTATTTTCTTACTAAAATATAGTCGGGACAACCTCCTGTTGAGTCTATTTCGGGTATGCAGTGACGCATTATTCCAGTAATCCAGGGTGACGCACGCGTGTTTGGAAAGAAAGTGACAGTGGGTAACATTCATCAAAATGTTACTTTTCTTTCTCGGCCTTTAAAACCGGTGATATGAAACTAGATTCCCAAGTCTAGCTGTTGGGACAAATCTTTCAAAAGCATGGGAGAAAAAGGCCCAGAGATCTTTGTTGGTTCCAACCCCGTTGCACGTCGCTAAAGGATTAAAAATTAACCCGGCGGTGGTCCGGGTCAGGTTGATTTGTTAGCCTTCGAATTGCTCGAATTGTGTTTAGGGTTTTGCTTTGATTTGCAGTAATGGTCTTTTGTGGGCCATTAACAACGCCGATGTATTATTCTCGTTGCCCGAGGAACTTGGTGGCAGTGGGCAACCCCGGACGTTCACCCCTGATTGCCGCAAAGAATCTGTTCTTGTTAGGCCTGATGCTGACGGAAACGACATGAGCAAGTCTGACTATTAAAAAGTGTATATTCACCAATAGTGTATAGTTGCAATACAAGTCCTAAGGGTAGAAGTAAACGAGCACCGCCCAGTTAGTGGGGGTCGGAGAGGTGACAGACCCATTTACGGATGTTTCTCTCAGTAGTATTATGGAAACGAAAGGCACATATCAAGGCACCCTTGTGTACCGTGTGACGCACGGCTGACGAGAACTTATCTCCAGGAAGCGAAGTCCACCATGCCTTGCCGGCAAGTCATCGAGCATTCACCCGAAGAAACCGATAATGTTATGCGTTGACCCAGTTTAGAGATTTTTTTTTTAATGGCATTTCCGAATTAATTTTTTACTGGCTCTGTCACGCGGTTGTTGCCCGCATAAAAATAATCCCCGATTGACACCAGTGCCGTGGTTTCACCTCACAGCGGGTGTCTGAGAATCCCACTAAAATTGCAAACATACTGAAGAGACGTGTACGTTTTGTGGGTCTATTCTACAGTCCCTACGTGTATGTGAAGGGCCAATGGGCGCCCCCCCCCCATCCCGGGGGAAAATGGAAGATTAAAAAAATGGGGGTGGTTGGAGAAAGAAAGAAATTTTTTAAAAGGGAATGGAAACAATGTACTTGAAAAAAAAAAGAGATCCCTCCCACTGTTAATTGTTAATCCCTGGAATTAGTGGTTGCCCCCTCCCCGAAAATATCCTGGCGACGCCCTTGGAAGGGTCCCTCCTCCGGAATATATGCTTCTCCCAGGGCCTTGCCCTGGAACATTAGATTCTGAGTCTGAGTTTTGCCAAGTTCCAGGATGCGAACAAAATGGGCTTCTGGTCAAAGCAGAACTACTCTACTGAGGAGCGATGACAAGGGCAGCTCTTGTCTGGTGATTTTTGAACTTTTTTGGAGTAAAGTTGGCGTCCCGTGAGAGTATTTTACAGCTATAAACTTCCACAGTTTTTATAGACTTCAGGAGCCATAAGAGGGATTCCAGTTTTATAAGAGAGTATATATGTTCAGCCTATGTTATTTCTTCCATGTGCTTCGGAAAATACGTGCACACCTTTTGTCTTTGTTTTTTGGACACTTAAGCTATAATTCCAGCAATCTTGAGCTCGATAAAAATTTTCCAATCAGTTGCTTGAAGACAAGGAAACACTGGATTGATGTTTTTTATTTGAACGTATTTAAATACCTTTTTGAACTCTGCAGCAGACGGAACGTGGATCGCCTCTAATAGTCTCTGTAAAGGTTCAGTGAACAGGTGTCTCACTGTTTGTCAAATTAAGCTGGATTCAGGGCAGTCTGCTCATAAATCTTACTGAATGGGGAGTGTGAACCACGCTGACTCTCCTGTGTCTTTTATGAGTCGCACACGTACAAAATTGAAAAGCTGCTGAGTAGGTTCGTGAGCCCAGATTGGTCTGTGTATCTACTCCAGTGGCAATAAAGAAAACAAAATTACAGGAAGTTTGCAAACGGAGTTTATTGGACGAGCTCCAAGAGGACAACGGGTCGTTGGCCCTCTTTGCCCCCTCGCTCCCCTGCGGAACGCCCAGTGCACGGCCTGGGCGGTGTCGGTCGCGGTACGCAGACCGACCTTTTTCTCCACTTGCGGTATACACTGTCCGTGGATAAATCGGCCACTTTATTCTTGGGTTCAATTCACCGTCGGTTGGGATTCAAAGGCAACCGAGAAAAAAAAAAGGATCAAGCGGGTTTAACTCTATAAAACGATCACACTGCAATCAGTAACACTGATCGGAAAATGGAGGTTAATATCTCGTAAAAATGGGTTTGCGAACTTTTGTACCGGTATATTTTGTGACACCTCTGAGGAATATGCCACGCAAAAAAAAAAAAAAAAAAGTCGCGCGAAAAATGTCAGTCCCGTTGTCGGACCCACAGAATGAAAGGTTGGGTCTTTGAACCCCCTTTGAGCTTATATACCCTGTCCGGAGATTTAAATCATTCCAAAGAGAAGTATGTTTACCCCGAACATGATCAGCTTGTGTGCCGGGAATCACCCCCGGGCTGACTGAGGCAACGCATGCGACTCAGTTTCTTGTCGGCCCCCCCCCTTTTGTCAAGAGGTGGTGGTGGTGGAGTAAGGGGGTCCGCAGGCAAACAGTTTCCTAATCGTGTAACATCTCAATTGGGTCTCAGTTTGGACGATACGGAGGCCCCGTGAGCCAAAGTCGGCCTCTTTCCCCAGTTCTGACGGGGCCAATGAAAACCCGCCAAGACCCTGATGGGGATCTGCTATCTGAAAAGAAAGAGCGGGGAAAAAAAGTTAAGGAGACGAAAAGTTCAGCTGGTTGGGGGAAAGGGCTGGTGTTTTTCAGGGTAAATGACCGAGAAAGTTTGGAAAATGTTTGCCACCTCATCAATGATTTTTTTTTGACTTCCGCATTGCATCATGGGATGAGATGACACCAAACACCTTTAGTGCTCAAGGCCGTCGAAAAAGTACACCAACAAAGCATTCATTATATTTTCTAACACTTATTAGTCGGTAATAACAAATGCTCAAATCAAGTCATCATCTTCAGTGTTGCCTTGGAGATTTTCAAACGTGCCAGAAAAACAAAAATTGGAAAATCTCTTACATGAACATAAAATTCTGTCTGGATCTAGGCCCTACGGCTGTCTGTCTGGATTTACGGATGTCAAAGAGCCAGTACCAGCCAATCAGAAACAGGATTTGAAGCTCATTCATCCTGCATTGACAAATCACATTGATTTTTGTTTATTTGTTTTGTTTGTTTGTTTTGTGTTTTTTTTACTAATATTATTGTGCAGCTGTATGTGTGATGGTTGCTCATTCAAAAGAAAGAACAACGAGCAACGTTCAATTTGGTTCATGCTTAAAACCAGTGGCTTGTTTGTCATCCAATTTCAATCACATGCACGATGCAATGAAAACAGACACCCAAAATGAGATAGAAACACAACAAAAGGATAACAACAAAACTTGTTGGATGGGATGGTACGCTGATTTCCAAGCTTCATAATCGGTATCTGTTTAAGAATTCTCGAGTTGATTTTTGGTTATAGCATGTTGGCCCAATAGGTATAGAGCGCACGTTCCAGTTAAATGCACGGCCGCCCGATGCAGTGATCTAAGTTTTCCTTCCCCCAGTGACAGGAATTAACTCAGGATACGACGGTTGAGTAACCTCCGAAGCAGGTCATAAAACGGGGGAAGCTGGAATGTTCGCACCTTGAAATCATTATTCCCAATTTCAGCAAATTTATTATCAGGTGAAAATGAGTCACTCTGAATGAACAACAAAACTACATAAAAAAAATCAGTGAACGGACAATGTTTGAACGGCCCGCGAGGTAGGATTGGGTGGTTGAGGTTACCTCCAAATCAACTGTTTATGCTTGAAATAATGGGTGTCAGCATTGCTTATGTGCGATCAACCTTACGTGACGGGGAGCATGTACCAATGGGGATTTACTGATGAGACAAAACAAGGAGACGGACTAAATTCAACATGGCACCAATTCTCTGGCGGACGGCCCTGGTGGTGTTGAGTCTGACATTGAAAAGCACGATGAACTTGCAGACGTTTGAATCGATTATGTTTCAGTTTGTTTACAAGGCTGTGACCGAAAAACAAATCGGGGATCGTAATGTATACACAACCGCAGATAAAAATGTTGTTGAGGTCGCTCCCGCGTCTTGAGCTTTCTGGAACAGTGTGAAATTGGAAGGGAAATGGAGAGCAGAAAGCGTGGTTCTCAAAATAATTATTAAACCTTGTAGTAGTCAAGGCAAAATCATGGAAAAATAACCACTGTGCACAGGGGCATTGGAAAAGCCAAGCATGTTTTGCATAGAGCAGTTTTTATTTTAAATAAAGCTACACCAATTCGTTTTGATTTCTTTTTTTCGTTTCTTATAAGGATAAATCCAATCTCTGAAATTCTGTTCGAAGGGAATTTTGGTTTTTCTTATTTATAAAGCACTTTTCACAGAACGATCAACAGCCATAAAACGTGCGTATTTGTACCAAAAAATAACAAACTATACGACTTGAATAAACTAGCCACCGACTTTGTGGAATCATTGAAATATCACCCTTTCCCAAGAAAAAAAAGCGGGTTTTGGTATACTCTTTGTGTTTCCCATAATTGCTGTAGGGTATTCTCGGGACCCCCTTTAAATTTCGTTCAGTGAACAAAAAGTCTCCAAACAAACCTGTTGGCCATTTGGAAGATTTTTTGTTCGGCCGGCTTCCAGGGGGAAAATTGGTTCAATAGAAATCTTTGGCAAACACTTATAACTCCGAAGCCAGATAAAGGTGCCCTTTACTGTGGGAACACTTTGCCACGTAAAGAGGACTTTAGGAGAGGTTTGGGTTCCTTCCGTTCGGAGAAAGGAGAACAGAAAAAAAGAAGTGTTATGCATTGTATACATAGGCAGATTTCAATCAACTCGAAACGAAAGGGCAAAGTTATCGGAGGCGAGGGTCGAACAAAATGATTGAACCGTATTCCTAACAGTAAAGCAAAGAGCGCGATGAGAGATTGGCTCGATATGTTCGTTTAGACGCGTGACATCGCCGGTTTGTTCTTGGAGCAGGGCTCAATTTCAATGAACTGCTAAGCAGAGAATTAATCCAACCTATGGCAAAACTGAGCAAAATATATTGACCACCACAAGATGCTCTTAACATTTCGGTATTTTACGTCAATTAAAAAAAAAAACGCTTCTGGTCCATTACGCTTGTTGTTGGTCATCAACTCTGAAGTCTGAGCTGTATGATATAACGAAGGCCATGGAGGTATGATGGTCCGTGTTCTCACAAGCGAAAGGCAAATTATCATGACGCCAGATCCATGGGTGTTGCGGGGGAGGGGGTGTTTGATCCTTCGCCGTGGAAGAAAAAAAAAGTGGCGAGAGAAACAAAAGTTAAACAGTTGAGGAAAGGGGAGGAAATTCTCCAATTTGCTTGGAGATCCCTCGGAATTGCCCCTTTCCGCCGTTAATGGTTATCATCTTTCTGCTATGAGTGCTTTGCCCCTCCCCCCCCCGGAAAAGTCGTGGCGACGCCCATGGTCAGATCGAAAATTCGTGCTGCAAACTTGCAAAAGTCGAAAACATTTAAAGTGAAACGAATATTAAACGGCAAATATTTCTTTACGTCAATTTTGCTTTGACAGTGTCGTTGCCTTTTTCCATTTTCTGAATGTAAAAGGGTGAAAAACGCACCCTCAGAAACAGTGCAAAGGTTCCTTCACAAAACCACGACCAAAGGGTGAAAAACCACGAAAAAATGGGAACTACTCCCAGAAGAGTGAAAAAAAAAACTAAGAGATTGAAATTCGTTTACTCTTTAAAGGACCCACGTAAGGAAAACTCGGAAAAAGTTGTCATTTATATGGCTCCTCTTTTTGAGGGATTTTCAATTTTTTTCAAAGAGTTATTTTCACCTTTTAGATCTGCTTGCTTCACTCCATTGGAGTGGTTTTTATAAGGGACTCATTCCTCTGCAGGGGATGACATTTCTTTCACCCCACCTTCTTGTTTAGAGGCTAATTGGGAACCGCGGCACGGTGTAAAAATCAAAACACAATTCATGTCTGTCAAGACGCTCAACGAAAGAGACGCTGCCTTGCAAACGGGTCACTTATCAAAGCTTTTGCAATGTACAAGAAAAGGGAAACTTTCGTCAGATGCAGAGAGCTTTGTGATCGAAGACTGCGTGGATACGTTTTTCTCCTGGGTCCAGTACGGGTTTGATGTTTCACCAAGGGTGGGAAAAGAAGAAGAAATATACCAGCTCAGCCAATCTTCTGCAAGAATGGATAGGTTTACACAGGACTAACAACAGTATCATTTTGCCATGCGGTGTCTTATTTCTACGCAATCTGGCACCGGGGTATATAGGCTCCAAGCAGCTAGCGCGCGTCCAAGGAGTTTGAACCATAGGGGCGGGGTTGATGAACTGCTGGTCGACGAACTCCGGTTGGCTGCGCTGCGAGCGTCGGCAAACTATCTCCCAAAACACGGGTCTGACCGCGCCGAAGTTCCCCGCGTTGGCTTAATAATCACACCACCACATCAGGTACACTGGAGATCGAATTTGAAGTGAGACTAGTTCCACCTGTCGGTACGCTGGGTTAAACTTGTGTGCATCGACGAAAGTGCACAGTGCATCATAACGATTTTGACAGCAGGTTAATTTGTCACAAAAGCTTACTTTTTTTTAACCCGGAAAGATAAACTGTATGAGCTCTGTGTTGTTTGGAATGATACGACCAAACGAGTGAACGCAATTCCTCCAACATTAGACCTGTGGTGATGTTACTTTTCCATCTTTCCTTTGCCAGCGCCAGCGTGACAATGTCATCACTACCATTTCCTCAAATAAAACAAAAAATCTCTAATACGAACTCCTGACTTTTTTTTTTACTGTCCCCCGAACCCGATAGGCCGTGTCTCACCCGACCGTAACTTGGGCTGTTCGCTCGCAGTTGGCACCAAGCAGTGGCGTAACGGGGCTAAATGTCCGGGAGCCACCCGGGCTGCACACATATTTCAAGGGGGCACTACAAGACAAATGCAGCTGCATTACAGCGGATTTAATATTCAAGGTTTCAAATGGGGGGGGGGGGCACCCAGCGGGACGTGCCCGTGTTCCCGCCCCCCCCCGTAGTTACGCCACTGCACCAAAGGTCTCAAAACAAGCGCTTTCAGAGCCAGTCAGCATATAGCATTAGCTACGCATACGATAGTACAAAGAAGCCGTTTAAATCAAGACCGGTAGCTTATCTCCCAAACTCAAAGTGACCACTGGCCACTGACTGGCTAGCAGTGAAGGATCATTTTTAATTAAATGAACTATTATGTAATAAAAAAAACTGCAGTTTCTTTCAGCCTTGTCTGCCGGCATCCTTGTTCTGTGGCCTTGCAATGACTTTCTTGTATTGCCGACCCCCCCCCCCCGCTTTCCAGGCTTCGTTGGTGCAAGCATGGTGCAAGCACTTGCCCTCGCATCCCTGAAAATTTCCCTTTTTTTCTTGTCTTGTCTTTTTTTCCCTCGCGAATGACGTAACAGTATCGACGGGCGAGGCTGCAGACAGAAGTCACGTCACACGGTACCCAGACGACGCACGACCACTCCCCCGATTGCCGAATAGGGGACGCAGACTATTGCATGTGCAAAGCACGTGTGCGTCTCGCGCAATTCATGCACGAGACTTTGCTTCGTGCTATCGTCTCTGTACGCTGCCCTGGATGGTTGATCGGCCAGCTCAGCAGGCGCGCGTGTATTCTACACTTGTAAGAAAAAAATTGACATTTTGGCAAAAGTGAAGTCTCGTCAAAGGTTACAGGCAGTGCACTTGCCTACAGAACAAATAGAGGTGAACTTTTGGGTGAGTAAATAACCGCTTCTGATATTTCAGTTGCTCCAGTCAGCTTGGGAGAAAGTTCGACGCATAAAACTTCTTTTGAAATGTGCAAATCTATACACGTGGTACTACATGTGACGTAGGCCTACATGTACACGTAGGCCCATACTATTACAGTATTAGGCCTACACCGTAGTTTGGACGGTCGTCAACTACAAAGTACAAACTTAATCCCAATATGGCCTATATCACCACCGAAACTGACAATTTATGGTGTAGCCTAGGCCTACAACTTCGTTACCTTTTGGATATTACAGATCGTCCTCAGTTTTACGTGGATACTGTATGACCGGACTTCTAGAATTGGTTAAAATCGACGTTCGGAACCAAACTACACAAAAAAAATCACCTGTAATCTGAGAGAGTTGTAGTCAGTAGGCCTACTTTTGTGAAATAGCCTGCCGACATCATCACCGGTCTTGCCGGTTTAATGTGTAATATTGCTGGGGCCTAGGTCTCCTGAACGAAAGTACACAAACTGCAGTGTCCGAGTTTGTTGCTGTTAGGCCTACAGGGCCCCTGGCCCTTAGTAGCTCCTAGTTCAACTCTAAAATAGATTAATGTTTACGCACAAAATATTGGTCCGATCGGGAAAAGTTACACACAAAATAGAAATGGCAGGTCACGGATCTCGCTAGCGCAGTTGGCGTTGAGCTTGGTCACTTACTTAATCTCCTTCGGACGTCACCGATTCATCAATGACACCTTGCGGAACAGGTTCATTTGTTCACAAAAAAAAAAAGACATGTGATACGTGCGCACGCAGGCATACGCCTACGCCATTCCTGCATGGCCATTCGGAGAGTTTCTGCCCGGACTGTAGAACGAAAAAATTGTGGGAGTGTTTTGAAAGCAATCCGGAACTCTAAAACCAAGACATGGAGGGACGACGGTAATTTGACGTCACGACCCGAGTCCACAGCTGATGTCCCTGTACGGAGGGCGGACAAACCTTGTCGTGGTGACAATTAAGAGGCAAACTTCTGGCGCGGTGTATGTGAGGGCGTTGCTTTAAACCTTGAACGACGTCACAGTAGGCCAACCACTGTGGACTGCAACTCAGTGAAGGTCGAGTGCATGGTTTCCTTTCGGCATGGCTTCCGTGTCCATGATCATGTAGGCCTACTGGCCATGCGCTGATTCAAAATCGTGCCAACAACTTCCGTGCGAAATGGATTGATTCTAAAAATCAACATTGGACATCATTATGCTTTCTAGTTTGCGAGGGGCCTTCAGAAACCACTACTTAACTCGCGTAGAGCCTGGCAGTTGATTTTTTTTTTGTGAAAATACTTTTGCAAATCCCTGAAATTTCAGAAAGAGGAACAGAAATATTAAACTTATGCCATAATAGAACATCTGTGAATGGAATTACATTTTTTAAAAATCTCCCCATTATTAGACAGTTTCAATCATTTTACAAAATGCAGAATAGCCTTCAACTGAAGAAAAATATGCGGACAGAAAAAAAATCCTAGCTGCTAACAAAATCTCTGTACACCTTGTATACCGGGCAAGATATGGGAGGGAAGGGTACCCCCCTTACCTGTCCAATCCCTATACACACTCAAGACTATTGTTACCTAACACATCCCCCCTAGAAGTATGTAAAGAATTCCTGAGATTCCGATCGAACCATGACCAACACAAAGGTGGGAGGGGGGGTTCTCTCCGTCCCATGTCTTGCTTCAATTGACACATTGGAACTCCGACAAATGTTTTTGACATTATAATGTCGCTTTGTGTTCACCCTCACAACAGCGAAAAGTACACTTCGGTGCCACTGAGCATAAATCAACCGGTAATCTTTAATCTCAAATTCATTGCCACCGGCAGAGTGGGTGAGTTCTCCTTGTGTAGTTTTTATTTTGTAGTCACTCTCCCGCCACTCATATTTCCTTATAGAATTGGTGCTGACGATCAGAGGCACGCGCAACACGACGCGGTCCCACATCGCCGGACCGGGCGCGGATGCATATAAAATCAGCCACGTCTGGCGGGAATCGGTCACTTTTCCCGTCGAGCGACAGGCCAGTTTAACCAACGAGCCCCGCGTTGCAGCACCTTGCCACACGCAACACTCGCCCTCACTTGTTTTGACCGCAAGTAACACCCATACTGGATCGAGCACGGGGGAACACGGAACTCAATTACAACTTGAAAGGTGAGACAGGTAAATGTTACCTTCATCCCGGGCAGTGTTTATAATACTGTGAGTGGGATTTCACCTCTGAAAAGCCAGCGTTGGCAAAGTTTTCATTTCTAGCTTTGAAAGGAAAAAAATGTCTAGCACAATTCCGTATGTTGAGAGTAGAAACGTAGACTTGAAGTTTAATTGCATGTCCTTTTGTTTTGGTTTATTCCAAAGGCGTGCAGTCACAGCATTGAAATTGCCAATATGGAAGAGCAGGGATTTTTCACCAGTCAATCGCCAGTCATTCTAGACCGGGTGACGGCCGACGACAGCCCGCCGCCCCAGCCGCCGGTTCGCGTCATGCTGTGGTGCGTCCCGCGCTCCGTCTCCACCGCCTTCCTGAAGTGCATCGACGGCATGGACCGTCCGGCAGAGATCTTCCACGAGCCGTACTCAGTGGCCTACTACTTTGGGCCCGAGAGGAGGGCCCCGCCCGGCCCTCCCATCCCAGAGGAGCGCCAGTACACCTACAGCTGGGTCCGCAAGCAGCTGGAGGCTGACTACATCGGGAGGGAGGTGATCTTCTGCAAGGACATGGCGTTCGCTGTGGACGGGCGCTACGACGCCATCCCGGACGGCTTCAAGCACACCTTCCTCATCCGAAAGCCCGTCAAGGCTTTCAAGTCCTTCCACAAGGTGGTCAACGGGTACCCCGGCCAGACCGGGGAGGTGTCGGTCAAGAACGGCCTACCGCGGAGCTACGCCTTCAAGGAGTCCTACGACCTGTACAACCACATCTGCGCCAACTACCGCGAGAAGCCGATCATCGTCGACGCGGACGACCTGTGCCGCTCGCCCGGGAGCATCCTGAAGAAGTACTGCGCAGCGGTCGGGCTGCCCTTCTCCGAGAGCATGCTGTCGTGGCAACCGAGCGATGGCATCAGCTCGCGCTGGCACTGCGCGCCCAGTTTCAGGGCGCTCAACTCCACCATGGGAACGTACGAGCGAGCCCTGAAGAGCGAATCCTTCGTCTCCAAGGACCACAACCACAACGTGGAAGTGATTTCCAAAGATGGCCTTCCCAAAGGCGTGGTGGAGTGCAGCGAATTCAGTGAGCCATACTACAAGAAAATGTATGAGCTCAGGTTGAAGCCTTGAATGAAACTATTTTATATGCCAACAGGAAAAAAAAGAAGAAAACAGTTTCTGGTGTATATACTTTATTGCGTGATAATATTGTACATGTACATAATGGTTTTTCTACTTGTTGGCAATGTGGACGCCCTCTAGTGAAATTGGCCAGCAAATGGCAGTCGAGGATGGGTCGTCTTGTGAGTTCTGTTTAGAAAATTCCGATACAATATATACGTGCACGGATCCATAAAGTTGTCTAATTCTGTGTGGTAATTACGGGGTAACATAGAATCTACGGTTTATCACAATAACGATTTCGTGTTTTCTTTTTTTTTTCATGTGGGGCCTATATTGTTGTATTTCAATTACATGAGGTGTTTTGGAAAATTGAAACCTTGTAAAGAGTTTACAAACTTAAATACGGGTCTTTGATCCGGAGAGCCGACAAAAGTAAATGAAGAGAGATAGAGAAGGTTAATTATTTTTAAAGGATTTCGATGTAACTGCCGAAAGACCTCTTCCTTTTCGAACGAACAACAATTGACTAAAACGTAGCGAAACATGTAGGCAAGTTACCTCATTCGGCTTCTTGATCTTGTACACGAGTATAACATAATTTTGTCATCTTTGACTGTTCTTAACTTTCCTCAGACATGTTGTCTGATCCGATAATAATTGACTAATCGATTAGCTGAAATTGACAATTCCAATGCATAACCAATCTCTAAGTTTTGTTTTATGTCTGAGTTCTTGCCCAAATTAAACTTGTTTGAATTGTGGACGAATGTCACTTCACCGAATTACCGTTTGACAAGAAGGGATTTCTAAAATCTTGCACAGCACATTTGGAAAAAAGGCATCATGTCACATCCTACTCAACAGCCAGTCGCCGGGAAGAGGTGGGAGGAGTTTGCTGGTAATAAGTGGTGAATCTTGGAGATAGAGGGGTATATAGGCCTAGGGCATAGGTTCCCGACAAGCTGGCATTTCACAAAAAGATCAGTTTTATGCTGACCCATTTTTTTCCGGTTGCAAAACCGTGTACCCCACGCACGCTTTGTATTTGTGGATATATATTTTTGTATGAAGCCTTTCACTACTCTGCCAACTATGTATTTTACAGCTCAAAGGTTCCATTATGACGATACTTGCAACAACAAAAAATCAACTCTTGTATTTACTTCGTATGTTGAAGTTTTATAAATTGGTGTATTGCACGCTAGTGTTCAAAAGCTTTGTCTGTGTCTTTTGTTACCGAGTACAATGTGAGTTGGCCTATAGAAGATCTTCAGACAGTTAAGAATGCAGTGGGAGTGTTATAGAATTAAGGATTCGTGGTGTGGAACTATCGTCGTGTCGAATGCAGCTAAACTTTTTTTTTTATCCGGACGCTGAAATCCTTTACCACAGGATACAGGCAAACGACAGTTGACAGAAATTTACCTCACATAAATTTCGTACGGCTGTGCACGTGGATATGGGCCCACTCCTGCGGAGTTGAGACAAAAGCAGCGAAAGGCGTTATAGTGTCGTTTAAATCAAATTCATGTGTCAGGCAAAGTATCAATGGGATGGACCTGAAGATAACTGAAGATAATCTTTGCTGATTATACCTTCAATCTCTGAGACTACAAAATGTATAAAGCCGCTGCAAATTGGCTGATGGGTACTGATGAAATGAAGAGGAACCGTCTTTGTGTTCAAGGAACCATATCCGTTATCCCTGAAGCTCAAAATATAGCATTGACAACGGCGACGGAATTAAGGGGGGGGGGAGTTGGCACTTGGGACTGTCCCTGCAGAAGTCTGTGCCCTCGACCCCCTCCCATTTGAAATTTAGACAACCTAAATAAATGCAACAGGTTATTTGCTGTAAGTACGTACACCTTTGAGAATCGAATGATAATAAGTGCAAGTCCGAGGTCTGCCTCAGAAATTTCACCCCAGTTACTCATGTACAGTGATGTCAGCGTTTGCGTAGCATGCAAAAACAATATGGCGATGTGATTGATCATAACAGTTTCTGGCTAGGCTCTGTATAATGAACTCAGATCACTAGAAGTTATCACGTGCTGGCTTGGTCGGATTGAAATAGGCGTACGGGACGCACTGGCAAGTTGCGACCGCCGACCGGTCGGAATGTATAGTCGAAGTACCCTTACAGGGACTTTGCTTTGCGAGTGCAACCTCGCTTTTGTTCCAAGAGGCAGTTCCGGTGTTCCTGCAGGCAAAGGCATTCTGCCGTTGCATCCAACTATAAGGAAAATGCAATCACAAAAATGCAATGCGTCAAATTCGAGTATGACTACATCATTATTGAGTGAGACACGTACTGTGCATTCGCTCGAAGGGCTGATGGCCTTCCTCAGATTTTAGTGACGGAAATACGTCACACGGGGTCACAGCTAACGACGCGCAGAGCATTTTGGGTGAATTTCTGCGAGGCGCGCAAGCTCACTCAATGACACAAGCGGCGGTTATCAATTCAGTATTTTCTCTTTTTCTTCCTCATTTCGGAAAATATTCTCACTGCACTTTATTCGTTCATCCAAAATTGATCAAGATAACCAGTGATTTGAAATATATACTGAGAAGATAGATAACCACACTGCGATTGTACCGAGGCCATGTTTTCATATACATGTACATGATATAGCCAACATTTGCCTGTATCAAAACATTGCCATTGGCGAATTAAAAAAAATGATTAAAGTTTTTGCTAACAGGAAGTGATAACCTCGCGGTCACAGGTCGTCCACGATGTAGCCAATCACAGAGAAAAGCTTTCAGCCCTTTCTCGAGGCCTCACAAGGCGACAAGCAAACTGTTGGTCAAGAGGTGGCGCACTTCAATCGCACATTTCATAATCCCCGCACATCAAAATGGCGACGAGCAGCAGCGGTTCCGATCCTCAGCAGCCACCAGAAACGATGAGGCGGGTGGACCTCAAACGGGACGAGATTAGCCAAAAGGACCGCGAGTACATGGCCAGAATGTCCAGGGCGCACATGGAGAGCGTGCAAAAATTGTCCAGAGCAAAGTACATCAGGAGAAATGTCTTTGTTGCGCTGTGCTTGGGAGCTGGCGTGCTTGGCGTGTGTATCCTTGACCAATGATTAATTTGCTACAAAAGTACAATGCTAGCTAGGCCCCCTGGTCAGCTGGTTGAACAGGTAGCATAAGCCGCAGCGCAAATACTGCATGGGTGGTTGTACACATTGCCCCTTTTTCCTTCCCACAATGCCTTTCTACCATTACGCAAACTCACCCATGCAGTACTTGTGATAAGGTTTATGAGCTGGATTGAACACGAAATTGCTATTTACAACTAGCCTACTCTCTCTACTGCAAGTTAGTTTTCTTATACATGATATAGCCAACTGGTAATTAGCAGTAGAGGGGAGGGAATCCATACACAGCAGCCAAAATTATCAGGTCGGGGACCAAACCACAATCTACTTCGAGAACTCCAAGTCCCTAACTCCGTGATACTCTGTGTGACTTAGACATGTTAGAGGAGACAAGGTTTACATGGCGTTGTAATGCTATGGGGTTTTGGAATTGACTTTTTGTGGGGAAATGGTGCTCAGCCTCAAGAAAGCTATTAAATCCAATGGTTCCCCATCAGCAAACCTGCTTAATCTAATCCTCTTAAAAAGGGGATAGCAAAAGCTTCAGAGCATAAGACGTATTTTTGAAAAAAAGAAGAAGAGATTTTTGCTCACAAATTTCTTGCTTCCACCTGTTGACTGTCGCTCCGTTCATGCCGTTTGTGTTTACCAGACTGCGCATGCATTGAGCCCATCAATGACCGTGCCTGTTCCGCATCTTGGTTCGACCAATTTTGGTGGCAACACGATATGCTTTCTGTGAATGGTCCACTAGACCGGCGCGCTGTGACATCATCAACAGGACATAACATACAGTTCAAATTGCTTTTTGAAGAAAGATGGCGTCTATTAGGTTGCAACAAGAGTGTTTCTGATTTGAAGTTGAATTTTTCTTTTCTTCCCATATGTGAGTAAACCATATTATCATTATTGGAATCTCCAATTCTCACTTAATCCATAGATGGTTACATTTTAAGGACAGTTTTGGAGGTGAATTGGGAGGATTTTACTCGGGGTACAAGCTATTTTAAGTGAAATGAATAAATGGAAGCAAAAGCCCATGGAAGGTACTTGTACCCTACTCTCCCCAACCTTGTCCAAATGGTTTTAAAAAAGGCGATTTGTAGGGTCCAAGTTACTTGGACTAGGCCTAAAGCAACTTATCCAAGACTTTCTGGTTGTTCTGAAGTTTGACCAAGAGGTTTTCAGTAAAAATACAGTTGAGCCTGCAAAATGTAGGTTGTGTTTGGATGCGGTTCATCTGCATGGTGGTCAGATATGGAAAACTTGCCCATCTGTTGATGTTTTGTCAACTAAAGTGCATAGTACTGACTCTAATCTGTAAGTTGTGGTTTGGCCTAGGTCTATGTGGTTATTGTAGTCAAGGAAACGACCAACTGGCCAAGTTTTTTTTGATTCAGAGTATCATCTGCCCTGTCCCTTTTTGTTTCCTTAATGGTCGTACCCAATTTGATTCAGATGGCTATTCAATTTATGCAGTTTCGCAAGAAGCCTTCCTGGAGGACTTTGAAGACCCTAACAAGCCCAAGGACTTATGATGGTGCTATGGATGCTGAGGTCAAAGGGCACCTCCCAGAATGCAATTGGAAAATTCAATGCAACTGAAGTTTGCCTTTGTGCAGTACATCATATTACATGTGTCAGGAGATCAGCTGCAAGTGCGCCCTCTGGAGTCAGCGGTCAATCTACAAGTGTCCTAGTCTTCATCATGAACAAGTTCCCTCTGTGTTTCCAGACTCATTGTCATTCCAGACTTTGTACTTGCGGTTTTATGAATACATATATTGTGACATGCACCATCCGGTTCGTAAGTGTGACGTCACTTCAGTTTAAACCACGCCCGGTGCTCATGAACTGCACGTAGAGTTACATGCATTAATCGCGGCTTACATGGAATCATGGAACCGGAAGTTAACACGCAACATCAGCAATTGTCCAATGGGAGCCTGCAAATCATGGCGCGTCCACCTTTGTGACAAAGTCACTTACGAACCGGATTCCTCTGCATTAGCTAGCAGATGAGGTTATTGACCCGTCACCATTTGCGAGTTAGCCGCCCCATCAGATAACCTTATAGACTTTTTTCCTGTGATGTCACAATCGTGCTGGACCTATGATGTGATGGTAATAAGTGCATAGTGTTGTGATGGTAATCTACCGATTCAAGATAAACTAGTCAAGCATGCAGCGTTTGCACGTGGTTGAAGCTGCCCATAGGAATACATGCGATCACTGTGGCCGAGGCGGTCCACACGGGGTTGTATTGTTTACATTTAGTCACATGGATGAAAAAGGCCTATAGAGGTAATGCATTGCTGATGCATCGGAGGCTGTTCTTTGATTTCAGTTTTAATGAAGGCACCAAAGGTTTACCTAAGCCTATCCTAGTGATACAAAGGAGTGTAAAGATGTCTTAGATTGTCATCAGCGCTTTCAATTTTCTTTCTGAGCAAATCGTTGGTTATAAAAATTTTGTTATAAACTGCTGAGCACAGTGAACATTTTGTAAAATACAGACTTAAATGAAGTTGATTTGGCTTTGCGTCGGAAATGTTGAGTTTATACTTAGGTTTTGCCCTTACACCGATGTATATAGATGAATTCACTCTGGATGTCATTGTAGTTGCTGGGATTCGAACCCACGACTTCTTGCTTACTAGTGCAGGTGTCTAAACCACTCAAAAACCACGTTTGCTGGGATCAGGTGTCTTGGTTCGAATCCAAATGCAGCCGGAGGTACTGCCTGCCAGTACAGATTTATTGTGTTTCTATTCAGTGGTAGGTCGGTGAAGTTGAAAACTCTTAGTTCAGTTTGGCTTATTTTATGTGCTACTTCCTGCAGTTTTTTTTTTAAACGTGTGTAAAAGGTATTAACAGTGTGAGTAGAAACTATTTCAGTCGCGCAGAAAGTATTTGGATGTAGGATTGCTGACAGCTGTCTCAGAACAGGCACGAAAATATTTGATATTGCCGTCATTGTCGACTCCATTTTGTCACTGAAGCAATTTTGTAGACTAGTGTCCAAATTTGTGGGAGAGCAAAATGTTTCATTTCTACAATGTAATTTTGTATCGCAAAATCTGAACTCACAGACACATTAACAGGCATTGTTTGCAGACTGTCCACATAGGAAAAACTGACAAAACAAATGCAAGTACAATTTGACCAGAACAGTTTAATATACATTTTTGATTTCCTACCAAATAGCCAAACCAAGCTGATTTTCAGATCAAGAGTATAACGGTACAATTCAATGTTATCTACACTTCAGCAAATCCACAGGCCTATAACAGGTGAAGGAATATAATCTATAATAAATCTTTCGTCAAACGTTCAAGAAACTTGGTTCATGTTTTTCTTCCCCTAAATGGGTCATAATACCAGTTTTTTTTTTTTTAAA
Organism: Acanthaster planci; assembly: GCF_001949145.1. The sequence continues at coordinate 2,575,012 of NW_019091356.1, read as the reverse complement.
GTGAGGTGAGCTCTACATTTTAAACGAACAAAAACGCAGGATTTCATAGACGAAGTTTTGGTGTGTGTCGTCTGTGTGCATTGTTCTGGAGCATGCCTTTACATGTACAGGAGAAACATGGAAAAAAAACCACTGCCCGACTCAATACATAACTCTTGGCACTGAACATTTCGGTTGAATTCTCTTTTTTTTCCACTCCAGCTGGGACTAACATATAGCTATCAAGTGCAGAAAATTTTCCAAATGAAGAAACTAATTGTTTAGCAAATGCAGGTTACCGGCAAAAATGTTATGTATTGTATGTTTATTTTGACTGGTTCACAGCCGATGTTTGCCTTATGACAACAGGTCAGCTGGATTTAGCAGGCTTATGGCATAAGGTTGAGATCCAAACATTCTGCCACAAAAAATTCCAGGGCAAAGTAAGTACATCACATATAATCCAGCACTCTTTTGCTCTAAACTTTCGCCCGTATCAAAAAACTACTCAAGAGAATAGAAATATTTGTTTTTTCCTCTGAGCATAAAAACTGCTTACAAGAACCATCACAGCCATTTGCACGTCATTTCCGTCTGAAAATGCTGCTCGGATATCTGAGGCTATGTTGAGCAGAAATACGTATTTAAAATCTTTTCATAAACTTGGCTTTTGAATATTTCTCAAAGAGGTAATCCACAATTTTCTACTCTGCTCTTCCAAACACACTTCGGTAGAGAAATTGGGTTGATCAATGGTTTCTGGGAAAAAATCACCAGCACACAACATTTACAAAAAGCCCACGGTTGCAAACATCAACTGCCAATCCTTGATTACTAAGAATGTACCATGTACAATGTTGGCTGGGCCCTCATTGATTTGGTAAATTTCCCTGTTCGCTCAAGTCAAACTGAAAAGAAATAATGGCGGTTTGCAGCCCAAATTTGATGACCCTCTGCATATTTACTAACCCTGAACTGCATAGACATTTTTGCCATGAACCCTCTGAGATCGTCCGATATCTTCCTCTGGGTCAACCAGCCTCGGTCCTCAAAAGCCCTCTTAAACCTCTTGCTAGACTTTTTAAGGATGTGGGAGGGTTAGGTTTATGGAGGAACTGGTTGGCAAAGATGGATTAAAGACCGGCTGGCCCCACGTCAGTTCCAACTTGAATTTAGCCTATTAGTTACTCTAGACTAAGACTGTCCAAAACTGTCCCAGCCTGTTACCCTCTGCACTGCCCGGAACCAACATCTGAGCACTCTATGATTTTTCAGAATTTGTCAGTGAATATATACAATGTACATCAAAGGAGTAGATGTGCCGACGGGTAATACACAGAGAGTCCTGTGAACTCTACAAACGTGAAACGAGACGATTGGTTTCTGGTTTCAGTCTTCAATGTCGAAGTTGGGATGCACCACCAGCAGGGGGTCTGGCTCCTCCACGATGCCCTCCGGCTCTTTGTCACCTTTGCGCACCTTCAGCCCCGTCTTGGCCAGTTCTATCAAGATGTTGTCCTGAAGTGTTTAAAAAGGTTGAGACCTTGGCATTCAGCGAACCTCAAAATGACGGCAGGCATGAACAAAATGAAAACATTTTTGTACCGCCCAACTTGCAAATTATGACATGCTGACTGGAGTTTTGGGAAGTATAAAGCGGTTCAGAGTTCAACAATTTGAAGTTCTGTTGAAATTAAGCTTGTAAGCTACATTTCAGAATTTGTTGTTGTTTTGATATTTGGTCCTTCCAATCTTCTTTATACAGTCAATGAGCCCATTTGGTATTGCAAAGAGGCAGGCTCATTATGCGATTTCAAACAAGTTTAGTGTGTTTGAGTCGGCATATGGCTGCCCTGATAAGGTCGATCTCATGCATACACATTGACCTGCGGTGTGCTTCGTTTTGAGCAAGCGCAGTCTGAATACTGCACTCACTCGTTCAACATGAATAATTTCCTGTGTCAGACGTAAAATTCCAACCATGAGTTTGATAAGTTTGGAAGTACCGCAAAGAGATGGCCTTACCGTCTTGATCAATCTGTCGATGATCTTATCCACTTTCTGCTTGCTCTCGATGAGTTCTGCCTCTGTCTCAATCTCCCCTCGGGACTCCTTCAAGTGGAGGTACCAGTTGACCAGTTCGCTCCGATGCACCCCCTCAAACCCTTCCTCTAAAAAAGTGCGGGAAAAGTCCGCTGATTATCAAATCAAAATGTTTTTGGAATCGGGTCCAATTGATATTCAACAAATTCTGCAAGTTACTGGATTTGAACCTGGGTCACAGAGGGGAAATTATAACTCATTATGGCACTCGAAATGTTAAGTGCCATATGTTCAAAGCACTTTTCACAAAAATTCAGTTCTGAAATGAATAAACTTTCATTACTGAGTATTACATAAAAAATTCCATGCAAAAAAGTTTAAATACCACATGTTACCCGCAATCTTTTCTGAATTTAAGCTCAGAATGATGGTATTCTTAAAACCCTAATCTCATAAAATTTGTTTTGACACCACTGGTAACACAGTTTCTAATAATTTTCTTAAAACTCCAAGTCTGAAGCTCAGGATGCCATGCTAAGGAGGGACGAAATGTGTATAACAAAGCAAGAGATCCTCATTCTCAAAGCCTTGATTAATTATACAAAAAAAGGTCCACACGTAGGTTTGATCAAGAACAGTCGAGTGAACATACTCTGATGCTCCAGTCTTGGAAACAGACCAGCGGGGAAATTGGTTTTGTTCCCTGCCTACCTTCTTTCTCTTCCTGCTGTCTGACAAACGTGGCCAGCATCTTGGCGGTGGTCTTGTACTCGGCAAAGGACACCTGCAGACTCTTCTTCTTGGCTGGGGGCTGTTCCGGCTCCTTGACAGGCGTTGCTGGGGTGTCTGTTTCCATGGCATTGTCCTTGTCCTCTGGTTCAAGTTCTACAAAATGAGAGGTTATATATGGTCAATAAGTTAAAGAGAACTCACAGGAGTAAAAATTCTAAGTTAAAAAAAAAAAAAAAATTGATTAATTTCCAAAGATGCTTGGCATTCAGTGAGTCTATAATTAACAAATGCTGTTCAGAGCACTTAATGTCCTACACAGTTGAACTTATTCAGTTTATGCCTCTGAAATAGGCCTCGTTTCCTGACACTGTTTTGACAGTTTTCTGCCAATGAGCTCTCTCTTTTTAATCCAGTTTGCCAGATTAGACCAGCGGTGTGCAAAAAGAAAAACAGGAATGGTCGAGGCACACTTTTGTTACTTGGATGCGACGTTCGTCATTCTCCCGGATTTCCATCTCACCTGGTTCCATATCCTCCTCTTCCTCAAAGTTGATAACAGGTTGTTCCACGCGAATGATGGACTTGTTGAGGAGACGGAAAGCCTCCTTGACGTGCTTAGGTTGGACCTGGAGTAAAATATCAAGCAACTGCGCTGTCTTAAGAGCTGTCAAGGGCATCCTATCCAATCCAAGTATTGCTTCACTACTTTGCATTTTGTTTAAAACACGCTAAGCCTCCATTTGTCCGTATGGACACGCAAAATCAGGGAATTTGAAGTCAAAGATGGACCATGTGTTGAGCTTAAGCTTGACTTTTGTGAACAGCCTGTTATTGCAATTATCACTCGGTGAGCAAAGCATTGAAAGAGGTTGAGGTAGGAAATACCCTACAAACACTGATTCTTGCGAATCAGTATTTAAGGTGTTTAGCTGTATTTAAAAGTTGGCCGCTGTATCTTGCCCTTTTCAGAAATCGGAATTTTCGGCCAAAACAATACCATCCTTAATTCCTTAAAAAAAAAAAAAACTTTGCAACTTCTTGTAAAATATTAATCATATTCTGATTTTAAACATCAATTAAATCAGTAAATGGTAGGGGATAAAACAAATGGGCAAGTCTGACGTTTCTACCTCATCCTGGCAGTGAAGCCTGGCCATGGCCTCCGATAGGCGGATCATGCTCTCTAGCTGCCTGACGGTGATGCGCCATGATGACATGGTGCCCCCGGACGAATCGCGCTGGCGCAGACGGCGGTACTCCTCCACCATGAAATCCTGCGATTCCTTTGTGATCTGCAGCAGAAATGTATAAAATGCCAGGCATAGGACACACACTGCATGCACTGACAGGAATTCTGGTAGTACATGACCAAGTCGTATGAATCCATGTAAACCACGAACCACTTCATCTGGTACGCAATTATTTTGTCAATGTTAAAGGTAATAGCAGTGAAAGGAAACCAGTGAGAAAATATGTGTCAAAAAGTAAGGGCTATGGCTTAAAAAAAAAAACACCAAGAAAAGACGTTGGAAGTGGCTGTGGCCATTTGCATGGGACTTCCACAGGAAACATGTCATTGCCAACTGCATCAATTAAAACTCTTGGACTTAACTTACATGATCAAGCTAGTCTCATAATAATTATCAGACCCATATAGATTTAAGTATCTGGCAGACTCTAACCATATAGTCCCCTCTCACAGGGCCCCAAAACAATCCTTTAAATCGCTCCCTAGGAGAGTATACAAACATCAGTACAAGCATTTCAGGCGTTGGCAGGTTAATTAACCACAAAATAAACCTCTCTGCCCCACAGTTACCCTTTTATAATCCTGGGTGGGATGAAGCAAACAAAGGTAAAGTAACTTGCCCAAGGTCACAATGCAAGTCCCCCTGGAGGATTCAAACCCTGACCCCATTTAAAACCCTAACCACTCAGGCAAAGGCCCTGTGACAAAACTTGTTTCTCTAAACAAGAGAGAGGGAAGTGACATACCTTGGGCTTGAATTGCCTGGCAAACATCAGGTATCGCTGGATATCCTCTACACAGTAGACTCTCTCGACTGACTCCTTGTTCCTAGCGTGGAGATCGACAATCCGGCGAGCGATGGCGTAGTCTGTCACCTACCCAGAAGGAATCACAAATGTTTTGAACGTTTTATCGAAGTTGGACTGCCAAAGATGTAAGAGATACCATCAGGAAGTCAAAGTGATTTTCACTCGACAAAATTCCCACTAGACTTTTGTAAGCCCAAAACTTTACATAGATTCTTCTTCTGTTGATCTTTCCACTGTTTTGAGATGCTCTTTTCTTTTTTTAATTTGTGATAAATCTGTAGAGACAAACCTTTGTTGAAAAGAGTTTCTGAGGGTTGATTTTTTTCTGAGAAAAGTAATTTTACGGCAAAACAATCAAGAAAAAAGTGTCATCCTGACGAAGTAAATTTTTTACCTCATTGCACTCGTCAATGAGAATGAAGAAAAGATCGAATCTGGACATGATTGGGGCAGTCAGGTTGATGTTCTGCTTGAGCGGTTTTGTCCGGTCATACCGACCGCCGATGGGGTTGGCTGCAGCTAGGATCGAGGTACGGGCATTCAGTGTTGCCTGCGAGAGAAAGTTGTCCAGTGCATGAGGGTTATTTTTCATTTGCAAGAAATCAAACACATCATCTCCTTCGGTAATTCTATGAAGGAATCCACTGTCAAAACGGTCCGTATCAAGGAACATGGCTGTTCTGTCCTGCCAGTCATGCCACAAAAAGATGTTCCAAAACCTCAACGTCTCAAGGATTCTAGAAAATAAAGGTTCGTGGGGCTGAATCATAACCATATTTTTCCCTAAAGTATTCCATGTGTGAACCGTGATTCAATACTTGCTTTGGTTTACATGCAAATCCTTGTAAATCATAAGACAGAACTGATGTGGTCACAACAACTTGCAAGTGGGTTGCTTTGAGCACACATTGCGCTCCTTTGACCAACGGGGTGAATTTATCTCACAGATTGCTAACAGTGCTGTCTTCTTGTGGTTGCTACACCACAACTCCATCCCAGCTGAGTTTTGCTCCCTGCAGGAACTCACTCTGACTCCCGCCTTGGTGATGGAGATTGTCTGCTGCTCCATGGCTTCATGAATGGCCACCTGGTCCTTCACGTCCATCTTGTCGAACTCGTCGATGCAACACACGCCCTAGAAAATAGGAAAAAATATAGACCAACAACCTACTTGTAGCATTAACCACCATGCTTCATGTTCCTCAAAATGCTTCTCTAATAACTCAGTTCTGAGTCGGACTCATCCAATCAGGAAGAAAAATGCTTCAAATATGAATCTGAAAGTTTGCCATTGAAGTTTTTGGAAACTAAAAATAGAAATAGACACTGAAAGTAAAAATGCCAACACGTCAAACTTTACAAGTTATGACAGAATGGCCAACTAAGTGACATTGACCTATGTAGGTTTAATGAACTTTGACCCTTTGACTTACATTGTCTGCAAGCATGAGGGCACCCGCTTCGATGACAAACTCATGGGACTCCTCGTCCTTGACCACAGCCGCGGTCAGACCAGCAGCAGTGCTGGCTTTGCCGCTGGTGTACACAGCGCGGGGGCTGAAATCCTCCACAGCCCTGAGAGGAGAAAGAACACGAGTAAAAAAAATGCTGCCACAAAAATTACCACCAGCAGATATCTACAGTAAGTAGCAACAACAGGGGAGAATGCGTTACCCCCTGTCCGGTTAGTTCAGTGTTTTAAACTGCACATATGTACAATTTTTTGAGGGTAACTCTGGTTCTGTGCTCAGGCAATATATGAGTTTTCCTTTTTCACAACAGTCTTGGCAATTGCCAGTGGTCTTGGCAACAGCAAAGATGCCGATATTTGCTTCAAAACCTAGCCAACATTTGCATCTTGTCTGTGGGTTGGACAAAGTCCAGCCCACAGATTTCAACATATTTTTTGCCTTAACAATGCTGCAAAAAAAAATCCTTTTTCTGTCATTACAGCTATGCTCTGACAAAGTAGACTTTATCAAAGTGGGCCACCTACTTCAGAAACTGGCTCTTGGCCGTGCTGGGGTCACCCACAATGCAGACATTGATGTCTCCTCGTAGACTCGTCCCTTCCATCGTGGTCTTGGGCACGCCCCCGAACAACATCAGCAAGATACCTCGCTTGATCTCATCATTGCCTGCAGAGTAGGAAGCATTTTAATTTTTAGATTTTACCCCACTCTTATGGCTAAGTCTTTGCATTTTGCCAATCAACATGCAATCTTTTTAAATCGCTCACATTTTTCTAAATTGTAACAAATCTACAGTGAGAGATGACAGGTGATACGTGAAAAGGCTGTGGCACTTCTATGACAAGATATCTGTTCAGAGTTCTAGGAAGAACCAGTACATATACATCAAAAAAGTATTCAATACATCAGTGTAATTCAATCAAGTAGGCTCTGATATTTAAAAGTGACCAAACCTAAGATTCTATTTTTTCCCGAAAAGCCTTCTGTCCACATTTGAGAAATTAAGTGGCTACTTTACTTCCCCCATCGAAAAGTTTTGTTCCAGGTTATTTGATAAAAGACATAACTCAGCCAAACAAAATGACTAACTAACTCTTTTCAATCTTAACCGAGCCAACTGAAGCAGACTCTCTCAAGAACACGAGCACGACATATCCCTTAAACTGTCTGGCGCCCCCCCCCACACGCTCCCTCCCAACTCACCGTGTATAGTGGGGAAGAGGCTGGTGATGATGTTGTGGTACAAGTTCTTGTCCTGGCTCATCTCGTACACCTTCTGCCACTCCTGGTCCGTCATCTGCTTCTTGATGGCTTCCGCTGTCAACTCATCCCCTCGCATGTCTTTGCCCCCAAACTTGACACAGAGGAAAAAAAGCACTACTTCATGTGCTGAAAACTCACTTGATGAACTACTTACAACTAGACAACTGTAACAGGCAGCAGTAATTTGGGAAATATCACACACACAACTAAGGTCCCCTCCAATTTCATAAAAACTATGTTTGGTAAAATCACTTAACTACCATATCCAATAGCATGTTCTTTGTTCACTGTCTTTAAGCACGCACATTTATCAATCACTACAATATTTGCTTAGCAATAATATGGGTTGTCGGCTAAAATGTCATATACAGCGTCTACTGTCAGTTGTTGGTTCTCTGCTGGTATCTGCTTAGCTGGTGCATTTTCTGCTCAGTACTGTTTGCTAGGGATTGTGCTTACCCTTGGGTTGGATGGTGTGACATTACAAGCGAGGAAGGCAAGTCTGTAAGACAGATCTCGGACGCCCAGCGCCTTGAGACCTCGGACCCCCTCGTGGTTGTAACCCTCCCCTCCTTTGCTCCTGGTAGAGGACTCCTGCTGTGCTCCTAGTGGGTAGAGGGGGCAAAAATCGAATAAAATTGATTACTGAGGTGAAATTACGTAGGCAGTCCCTGTACAGAAACCAACACAGCCCAAACTGCACAACAATGTGAAGAACCCCCAAAAAATAAGTTGTAAAAAGCTGACCTGGGACTGACAACTGAGACACGTCGGGAACTACTATCAGGGTACCGGTGAAGTCACACTTGTCCCCCGCCTGGGGCAGTTCTACAGCCTCGGCCCGCAGAATGATCTCAACGCTAATGGAGATGAGGTTGGGGTGAGGAAAAACAACATAATATACAGGTTTTTCAAACTGGACAGATGAACATATTTGGTTTTACACGATATTGAGACTGGACAGAATTGCGAAATTTGTAATTGTATCTGCAAGGATAGGCCTCATCGACCCCCCACAAATGTCTGATTCATTTATAAGGATGTGCTCATTTCAATCGAGATGTCTAGGTGTTGCCCATTCTGCTCAAATTACTTCATTTTCTGAGTTAAATTTTTTGAACCTCGTTGGATAAAAGTCAACAACAAAGACCAGGTTCCATTTTACCTAAAAACTGGTATATTGCATTTTGGACCTCTTTGGATGATTGCACACTTTTTCTCCCTCCTGTGTTAACTCCGTGAAAGGGCACGACGTACCTTCTTGGGATGCTACCCCTCGGAAGCTCGGCTTGCGTTTCCTGAATGCGCACTTTCTGGAAGTCCACAAAACGCGACTTGTTGGTGTCCAGCATGAAGCGGTTCCGGTTGAAGCAGGCAGGATTACGACAGATTGTCGGCTGTGTAAGCAAAGACCCCCCCCCAAAAAAAATCACTTAGTCGAACGGCACTTTGTGAATAAATGTACCTTATTTGTGCCTATTACTAGTCTTGATTCAAGGCTCAGCCAACTGTGCAGAATTCACTCACTGTAGAGCCTTTTTAGTTCATAGAAAGTTGAGACCTGAGCCATTATAGATGCAAGTTTGCAAGTTATTGTATGTTATGCGCATAAAACAATGGCAAAAAAATTTAGTGTAGAGAATCAGCATATTTTGGAGGGATGGATTAATTTTCCAACCTGTGTGTATTTGAACTGCTGCTCAACATCTTTGATGACCGTTTGGCAGTCCAGACAGACAAATGTCCCGCTGACCAACTCCGGATGGACAGGGTGGGTCCGGACAACCTGACCACTGATGCGTATGATGGTGCCGATCTTGGCTGTGCTCAGCTCTCGCACTCTGTTCATCAATGTGTAATAGTTAACAGTTAGCAGTTAAATGTCACATTTTTAATTCATCAGTTGGAAAAATTTGTTTCTCACTGAAAGATGGAACGTTGTCAGAGGTCAGGTGAGAAAGTAGAAAGTTAGATAATGGTTGTCTGTTTGAATTAGTGAAGAATAAAGCTGGCATAAATGTACACAGTACAAACGAATGAATTACCAGTGTAGGCACATACAGAAAGTCAAATAAATTTTTCCTTACTGCAGAAGGCTAAGGAAAAAGTATTCAGAGAAGGAATTAAATGCCACAGCCTCTGTACTTCAAACAAAACTAAAATGTTAACCCTAATCCTTTCAATTCCATCAAAATCCATCATGTTTGGAAGGATTCTGTAGGATTGAGAGAGGTTCATCCTAGCCTAGCCATTTTGCATGGGACCTGATGCCCCTTGAAAGTTGAAGATCAAAGAATTCAGCATTCCTTCGCAATGTGAATTTTGTAGGAAAGATATCTTTAAGCTCAATCTCATAGTTGATTGATGCAATTGCTGTGCTCTACTGCATCCTTATCCCTCAATGTACGGCAAAACCTGGGCCCAATTTCTGCTCACCAGAAAGTACTACCAATCAAATTCTACAGCAAGGAAAACAATTAACTGAAACCAGTTATGAAAGATATGCAGTGTATGACATTTTGGCCAATACCCTTTTTTGTCAAGCGAAAAACTGTTGTTGCTAAGCCAATTTTTTGTTGTTGTTGTGCAAAACTAAGCAGCCGTGTCCGATTGGGCCCGGAAGTTCAATGGACTGCTGCTGATTATCAAATTTGGAAATTATGTTACTTGTGTCTCGTTGGTACATCTTCGAAGGCGACGTAGAACTCCTTGGATGGGGGAATCTGGCTGCGGTCTCGCGCAAAGTTCCTGACAGCTGTACAGAGGTAGGGGTAGACTCTGGAATCGACAAGGAAAACGGAACAGTTGTCAAAAAGTGAAATTGTACACTAAGTTTCACCTTAAACTGTCAATGCTAGAAAGTGAAAACAGAAGTTCTGAAGTAGCCGAGATATTTCCATTGAAGCTATAAGTTTTAATTTGAAAGAAAAACGCACATAGGGCCTACATGTCACAACCACTTTGTACAATACAGATAAGATTCTTCTAACTGGGAAAAGGTGACTTTTAAAGGAGTTTTATCAAGAGGTTTATTCTGATGAAATCTACTTTTGCGGAAAAAAATGGAGCATTGTTGTTAAGCACAATCTTGAACCTTGTGCAAATTTACTGTAGGCCTACTCCATCCAGAGTTGAATTGCCTTTGACTAACATCCATTCATAGGATAATTAACCCAGACGGGAGTAAAAGAAATTCGCGCAAGATTCAAGATTGCGCTGAACACTGTTTTATGCTAACTAAAGTTTCAGGCAGAGTTTTCAATGTTCAGGCAATCTGTTCACCGGTAATATTCCTCCTGGATTGTGGTTGCCAGCTGTTGGTTGTAGTGCTGGATGTCGTCAAAGCTCACGGTCAGTGTGTTCCTCTCTGGACGGATCAACTCCTCCACTCCTTGTTGATACTTCAGCTCGCCATCCACAGTAAATCTTGAACATTTAGAACAGGAAACATTTGATTTTGGTCTGAGGATGTTGCATTTTTCCAAGTTGTCAAGTTCCAAGTTAGCGCTAAAAATGTAGAACACGTTCAACTTCAACTTACTACTTAGTCAACTTACTCTTCTAAAAAGTCCTGAAATAACTTCTGGCATTTCTCGGCAACTGCGTCCTTCACTTGAGCAACGCCTGTTCTCTGGTCAGCGACATCCATTTCCGAAAAATGCAGGAATTTCGGCAGAAATCAAGCAAAATATCAGTCAAATCCTGCACGGGGTATGTTCACTGTTAAAAGACATGAAAGATAGCGGTGCACACTATGATCGCACTTTCGCGCCACCTGACCATGTGATGTTTATTAGGACTGGGCATTTAAATCTCTTGCCCTCTGTAACAAATATCGAGAATAATCTTATGCTTTAATATAAAGGTAAGAAATAGTTATAAAAGGACTAAAATTAAAAAATTAACTTATTTGTAAATAGTACGTATTATTCAAGTTAATCTAAATTTTTTGTTGAGATTTTTAAGAGAGGCATTTTTGTTTTTACATATCCTGCACAGAGGGGCTACTTGTGGTAATTTCAACAGCAAGCGCGGTAAATTTGTGTTGCAATTGACGTTGATGGCGCTCTCCAGACATGTGTGACATATGTACACAGATCTACGTAAGAGAAAAGCAAACAAAAGGCCAAGTTGCTGCGGGAAAAGTACATGTCCTTGTCTCTTAGTAAATGGAGGGTGGATTTGAAGTAGATCTTGTCACTGCTTTGAAAGACGTCGTTGATAGCAGTCGATGGCGATGTGTAGGTCACACAGATCTCTTCAAGGGGAAGACTTGCACCCGGTAACCGAAGATGACGAAGTTTTGCTCCTCCCTTTTTAGGCCTAGCTCCATGGCCTAGTCTAGCCCCACTAGTGTGGCACGGACTCTCACTCCCGATCCATCCTTGGATGGGGCTAGGCCTAGTCGAGTCCTGCCCGTCAGCTCGCACACATGTCATGCATGTCGGCTGCTCGCACACATGTCATGCATGTGGGCTGCTCCAACCATTATGTTGAGACTAAGGCCCTATGTCACTTTTGAAACTTGACAGGGAAAGAGTTCCATGATATACGACACCAGTAATTATTCCCTACAGTGACTAATATTATAGCCTTCAGAGGGCGAAAACATGTCTAGAAAAGTTCAGTTTAGGAGAGAAAAAACTAAGTGAGTCGTTTACTTAGAAAACACTGAATTTTTCAGACCAGTCTCATAGGGTTTGTACATGGGGTGTTAAGTGGCATCCATATATGGATCTCCTTCCCTTGACAGAAACTGAAAAGTCCCCACTGCTTAGATGACCTTGGACAAAAAAGATGGTCATTGAAAAAAAATCCTCACTCTTGGAACTTGACTAGTCCAAGTAACTAGTGTGACTAGGACTACTTCCACTTCTATGCTGATACTTGGCAAAGTCCCCACTTTGGGATATCACACCAAGGATGAACGTATGTCCAATAACATCAAGGAGTAGGACTCTACAAGTTGCCTCTTTCAACATTGGGACATGATTGGAGATAGTAGTGTACTATTATGGACCATGTCCAAATGAGGTGATTTATTGAGTCCTATTTACTCATCCCCAGAGCTGTTGGGTCCTACGTCCGCCCCGCTCCCGTTTGTCGAACTAGGACTTGACAAACATGAGCAAATTGTGAAATCAGACTGGGACAGCCCCACCCAGATTAGCAGATTAGTGTTGGTACATCACGTTTTCCCTTCCACTGTTGATAAGCCATTAAAAAGTGATAAAATTGTCTAAAAAGTCCAATTAGCAGTGAAAATTTGGAAGCAAACATAAGATTTTCAGACCAGTCTCATAGGGTTTGTGCGCAGGGTGTCAAATGATGCTTGTGTATGGAAGTCTTTCCGGGGTGTTAAATATCGTAGCCAGTCAACTCAATCCTCTGACCTGGGCTTTGTGAAGTTGTTTTTTTGACAAGTTTACCGTGATTTTCCTGTTAGGTGTTAAAAGTTCTTGTATGCTTGGGTCCTGAATATCATTCAATTCTGTTGGAAGGTTGCCATCTTTCATTGTATGGCTAGGTTTTCATTTGCCCTTCATTTTCTAGTGTTTGCAATAACCTAAAGCTTGAAGATCGAAGTTGAAAGTGATTCTGAGGTATTGCTCCCTGCCTGGTTGAAAGTGAAGCATTTCACGAACAGAAAGGTTGAAAGTAGAGAATCTTTGTAAGATCTTAAAAGGACATGTGCAGAGAGAGCTCCAGAACTGATTCAGTTGATGTTTTCTTGGAATTTGCTTCCGGAATGACAGGCTGTATTCTCTTGGAGGAGAAGAAGATGTGGTGGTTGTCAGACTCACCCCAGACAAGTTTTATGCACTAGGCGCTGACTGTCCCCATGAAGGTATTCCACCCTTTGTGCTTTTTCTGGCTTGGAGTAAAGTATTGCCTGTTATTGGTTTGTTGTGGGGTAGAAGCTACCTGTCCCTGTGAGTCCATCACAAGTCCAGACCAAGGATGAAGAATGTCAAAGGTTGCTTTTGTTAGAGTTCAATTGAATTTCCTCTACCTTGGTGGTGAGTGATTGACCTGGATGACTCGTGATTGACTTGCAGTGACTTGTGATGGACTTGCAGTGACTCATGATGGACTTGCAGTGACTCATGATGGACTTGCAGTGACTCATGATGGACTTGCAGTGACTCATGATGGACTTGCAGTGACTCGTGATGGACTTGCAGTGACTCATGATGGACTTGCAGTGACTCATGATGGACTTGCAGTGACTCATGATGGACTTGCAGTGACTCATGATGGACTTGCAGTGACTTGTGATGGACTTGTAGTGACTCATGATGGACTTGCAGTGACTCATGATGGACTTGCAGTGACTTGTGATGGACTTGCAGTGACTTGTGATGGACTTGCAGTGACTTGTGATGGACTTGCAGTGACTTGTGATGGACTTGTAGTGACTTGTGATGGACTTGCAGTGACTTGTGATGGACTTGCAGTGACTTGTGATGGACTTGCAGTGACTTGTGATGGACTTGTAGTGACTTGTGATGGACNTTGCAGTGACTCGTGATGGACTTGCAGTGACTCGTGATGGACTTGCAGTGACTTGTGATGGACTTGTAGTGACTTGTGATGGACTTGCAGTGACTCATGATGGACTTGCAGTGACTTGTGATGGACTTGCAGTGACTCATGAAGGACTTACAGTGACTCGTGATGGACTTGCAGGGACTCGTGATGGACTTGCAGGGACTCGTGATGGACTTGACTACAGCCCCACTTATGACATCATTTTCATCCAGTAGAGTCTTGTCTTTGTATTTGGTGAAAGAAAATTCACTATTGGCATTGTTATTCCCGTGTACCAGCTTGCCAGCTGTGTGCTTACAGTATTTTATTTTTTTAATGAATTCTGGGGACCTGTAAGTCAGATTGTCAGGGTATATGGACACATTCTTTATTACGTGATTGGTGTGTGCTGTACGGGCACGTTGGTTATGCACCATGGTACCACCAAATTAACAGTCAACCAAGTTTCCTTACAATTTCCAGCTTGTTTTCCCCTCGTTTGTCAAATGCAGACTATTGAGTTCATCAATGCTATTTTCTTGCTGGCATTTTGGCACAGGTGGCCCGTTAGATCTCGGCGACATTGAAGACATTGACGGCCACATGTGCATTGTGTGCCCCTGGCACGACTATGACTTCCGATTGGACAACGGAGACTCCACGTCAGGTCTCAAGGTGAGACAACAGCCCAGTTTAATTAATAGATGTGTATATAGCAGCATACACAGGGGCACAGGACAAAATTTAGACTATGTAATCTGTGCGTGAGCAGACGAGGGCAGTGTTGTGGTAAAAAACGTTGAGGAATGGGCATTTACATTTCACTGGTTCGCGTGCGGTTCACCTGTTTACATTCCGCATTTGGTCTGTCAAATCCAGATTTTTAGCTGCATTTAGTTTATTGCAGTTTTTGTTTCATTTTACTCCATCTTTATTTCTCCTGCAGCAACAAACTTACGCTGTCAAGCTAGTAGACGACCAACTGTACATCAACACAAGTCTAGATTTATCTCACACAAAGAGTTCTGAGAAGCAACTTGACAAGAAACGTAAATATGTAAAGATTTATAGATAGATTTCTAAATTGGTTAGTATTGTTAGATAACGAACGAGCCCTAGTTTATTTTGTGACAGATGTAAATCCTATTACAGCAGTAAATGAAATGAATTATTGTCTAAAATGCCCAAATTTAACCTTTTAATTAGGAGATCTTTAGTTGAATTGTTACAGTAGATCTTTTGACAAGTGGTATAATGAGAATCTTTAAGCCAATATTCTGCTGAATTAATTGGTGAGAGGTCTGCATAGTGGGCTTGGGTCTGGAACACTATTAAGTCCACCAGTTAGCCAGGTTTTGATGAGGCTTTGGTTTGAAGAATCGGGGGAAAATAATGTGACCTCATTCTAAATTCAAGATGAAAATTTCCTTCCTTTTGTCAAGACAGATGAAGCAGAACAACAGCTGAGGTCATGCTCAGAAGGCGAGGACACGCTGTGCAGTTGGGCTGTGAAGATATTGTGTACTGCAGACCCGAACGAGAAGGTTTGTGAATATTCGTGTCATTTTTGTTTTATTCATAAGGGATGCATTTTCCAATTTCTTCAAAACCAAAGATTTGCCCTTTATCCGTCAAGGCTCTGTGCTGTTTCCTTATTTCATCTGCTGTCAAATCGTAGTCTCCATTTGTACCCAAACCAGTCAGGACAGTAAGTAATTTTTACTGGAGTTTACATTCCGAATCCATTAATATTGTAGAACCTGGTATTGAATATTGGCAATTTTTCTTCATATTGAAGTGATTTTTGTGTGGGTTTTGTAAAGAAATATTGTACTTAACAAAGTGATGGTTTACTTTTCCAACAAACCCTGCAAATTTTTGAAGAATGAGAAAATTTGGTCTTGGTTTCCCAAACTTTGATCTTGTCTGACAAAACTTACCCGCACAATCAATTTTGTTCTACATTTATCAGCTTTTGACCGGGCATATACCAAGCTCACTTGAGAACACTTACAAAAATCAAACTAAAAAACACCAACAGGATTTTGCTGCAGGGAGTTTTGGGATTACACTTCCTTTGGACCTTTTGTCTGGACACATCTTTTCTTGGCCTGATGCATACCGAACGTGACCAGTAAATGGGCGATGTTCAAGTGTAATTTTGTAGCTCTGGTATCCTTTCTCCTTTCCCCCTTCGTCTCATCAAAGGTGAGGCTGACGCACGAGATTCAGGAGAGATGGCAGAGGGGAGACCTGACAGAAGTAGGGAGATGCCAGCCCCCTGATCAGCCCCACCGTGTAGAGTCATTGAACGTAGTTGCTCCTGGGAAGATCAAGCGTGGCAAGGCGGGCACACTGGTAAAAAAAGAATTTTTTTTCGTCATTCCTGGGTTCGCTTTTGTGATAGTTGCCTGAGTTCAAAGTATTCCGTGATGAACTTGTCCAGATGTGGTGTTATTTTTTAGTTCAAAATGCCAACGTTGTAAAATGACAAGATACCACAACCACAGTCCTGTACAAAGTTGGACGTTACAGATGCAGACCCTTAGTGGTCATTTGTTCCAGATTTGTGTGACATTTAACCCTAACTCCCTGGGGTGTACGTAAAATCATATTAAAATTGGAGGATTTGGGACTGTTAGGGTTAAGCGATATGTGGAGCCATGCCTGGCCGTGGCACACTGCCGCTTGAGGGCTGTGCATGTGCTCTATCTCCACGGATTAGCTTAAGCCTCTGTTTGCATACAAACTCACTTGCAATCACTCAAGCATTGGGATGAGTGGAGATGCCACCTGGCATTGCATACAGAATTCACCAGAAATGTCCTCCATGTCATGACACAGGAAATTCATGCATATTAACGTGTCATCTGGAGAGATGTGGTTAACTTTTAACCCCAGACATTTTTGCTGGGAGTGCACCTGAATCTAAACTTTCTTGGGGCAATTAAGTCATTTGTAATGTAGCAGTGGATGGGTTTTTCCAGTCGATAGCAGAAATATATTTTCAATACAGTCTGCGATATGGGACCTTTTCAAAGAAATACTGCTTAGCATGTAAATATGTTCAGAAAACAAACTAGTTGGTAACATTCATACGCATTAAAGATCGCAAAACATTTTGGCTGGTAATCTGTTTATCGCAAGCAGATATTTTTGTGCTCTGCCGATTTTTTTTACATAAAAGCTAAAGATTGGAACCTGAAGGCCACTTTCTATTTATGAAAATAAGATATTTGTTTCATAATCACAACGCGATTGTCTCTCTTTCTTTCAAGGGCAACCGCATCGCGTTGCTGCATTCCCTGGCCAACATCGAACAGTGGGCCATTGATCTGTCTTGGGACATCATCGCGAGGTTCGCAGACACCACCCTGGGTGATAGGAGTCACCTTCCCAAGGATTTCTTCACAGACTTTGTCAAAGTCGCAGGGGATGAAGCCAAGGTATAAAGCCGACGATGAAGCATTTCCTTGAGAGATCTCAAGTATTTATAAAGATATCTCTTCATTAAGTCCAGAAAAAAAATTTTCTTCCATTCTGCCTCTTTCAAAAGTCATCACGCATTCACTTCATTGGTTATGCTGGATTTTTTTATGGAAGACTCCATTGTTACTGCTTTGTATTAAATATCGTACCTTCCAAAGATTGAAAACATTCCACGGATAAACCAAACTTCAAACTGCACTCAGTCTTATTTCATTTTTGACAGCATTTCACGATACTGGAGAACAGGCTCCAAGCCTTGGGAAGTCATTTTGGGGCACTCCCCGTACATAATGGTAAGATGAGTTTGCTCTAGTTTCGCGCTGTGAGTGCACACTCTTCTGAGATTGAATATTGCAGTTGCCCAGTCAGAATGTTTTGTTTTTTAAATTAGCTGGTCAATCCTGACACCCTTTTTGGAACAGAGAGTGCGAAGTGAGATGGGCAAAAATAGCTGAAACTTGATCATATGATGAGATATCATTGGATAGCACAAGAACTTTTGACGATATTGGAAGGTCATGAGTAGGACCCCTAAATGAAGAGCCAAAGTTCTATGAAGAGCCAAAGTTCTATGCAGAATCAAAAGTTGTACTTGGAGACTGAAGAACTCTCTTGATTACCTAAGAACCGAATGAGGAACCAGGGCCCTACCTGAAGAACCAAAAATCTATGCAGAATCAAAATCCTACTGGGAGACTGAAGAACTCTCTTGATTAACAAAGAACCGAATGAGGAACCAGGACCTTACCTGAAGAACCAAAAATCTACATGCATTTGGTGAACAATGAATCATATGCAGGAACAAAGAACCCTCAAGCAAGGGCACTTCGAACAAAAACCACACTTACAATGACCAGAAATTTGTTTTCAGACAATCAAGCACACTTTGGGGTGTTGAAACTTTTTTTTTTGGTCAACTTGACTGCACGTAGGTTTGTGGCAGTCGGCCACGGAGACTAAACACAATCTCCTAGCCAGGCTGGCAGTGGTCCACATGGTGCATGAAGCAAGGTAAGACAACCACAGCCACTGCACGTAACAGGGCTGCGAAACTGTTCAAAAAAATTGAACAAAACCACACAGAAAAAACTGCACTAAGATTAAGTGCATTTCCTGACCTACACATGCCAAATGGCAACTCCTGTGCTTGAATGAAATTTCTGTCGTTTTTTTGGAGGGGGGGGTGTACAAATGCAGTTTCATAAGTTTGTGGGTTTTTTGGTCATATATACAGCCAGTCATGTAAATGTCAGAGGGCTCATATTTCTGCTGCACAGAATGTCCTTGAAAGAGAATACTGGAAAAACTGGCTTGTGAATGTAAATGCGAGTGGTCTGTTGAGATGCCAAGATATTTTGAGGGTAGTTTCGAGCCTGAATACCAGGCCCCATGGAACCAATGGGTCAAGCGAGGATTTTTTGTGAAATATCATCTACAGACATGTTCCTGTTGTTGTGTAGGGGTCTTGATGTACACCCGAAGACACTAGAGTGGTTTTCCAAGCAGGGGGATGACGACTCAGTCGCAGTCTTGGATGTCATCTATGCCGACGAGATCACCCATGTGGCAGCGGGGATGAGATGGTTCACGTACGTCTGTCGCCACGCAGTACCTCCGCTAGAGTGCATCTCGGAGTTCCAAAAGCTTGTCAGAAAGCATTTCAGGTACGAAACATAAGTTTAGCAGTATTTGCCTCGTTTCACTTGGAAGGCATGCGCAAGACTGTACTTTCCATTGACCCTTAAAATTTTTCAAACCATCAATGTTACTCCCCAATTTCGGAGAACTGAAATTGTAAATATTCTTTTCTGGGTTGATTTTTTTTTTCTATTTTAGGGGTCTCCTGAAACCACCCATCAACGAAGAAGGCAGAACCATTGCAGGAATGAGCAAAGAGGTACTTCCAGTCAGTTTGATCAGATTACGTGGGAGTCGTAGAGTGCACTCTCTGGTCAACTTTGGCCCCATCTGGAAGTTAATGGCTGCGGTTTGAAAAATGCAAACTGTGGGTCATGTTCTGAAACAGAACAGAGTGAGCTTAATTAATTTTTCAACATAATAGGTACAAGCATGAAATGTCTTCACTTGAGGGAAACGTATCTTGAGTGCGGTTGCGAGGCAGGAACAACATCTTTAAGCTTACCAATTTAAGCACCGTTGCACCGTTCCCGGAGAGAGGTTATAGACTCTTTTCAAGTGTGTGGTGAAGATTTCATCGATGTTCATGTTCAGTTCCATACCTCCCCTTTTTCATCTGCAGTGGTACGTCCCATTGATGCAACCAGCCAGTCGGGATGCAGATGGCGAGGACTCGACCACATCAGTAGGAGGTTCCAGCTGACAGCAGCGATTGCACAGTGCCACTGGCCCAGAACTCTTGCCCAGTAAACATCTTGTAAGAAGTGCTTAGTTGAACAGGACGTTGACTTTGACACCAAAGCAACAAGAAGTGGATTGGAAAGCCTAAACTGAGTGAGGAACTCAAGATTTTGGCAACTAATCTCCAAGTCCTAACGTAATAAGTGTTTCCTGTAATACCGGCTTGCCGTAATGGACCTTTTTAAAGACAATGGGACTGTCTGTGTTAACGACCTTTGTGCGAGAAAATGAGCTGTATTTTTAATTTCAGGGTTTTAGACTGTGACTAATATGTGTTTGCAATGTGTGTGCATCATCTGACCTGTAGCAGTCTTTTTATTTGATACTAAACATAAATTTATGCATCTGTCATTTGAATTTTCTTTTTAAGTAAAAGCAACACGACAAAGTAGTCGCATCAGTTTGATGCTAGAAATTCACATGCTAAAACTTATTCTTCCCGTTATATTTATTGCATAAAAAATAAAATGCAACCCTCTTCAATCTCACTGCATCAACAGAAATTGGAGCAGTTTAGTATAACCATCACAGAAAATCAATGGCATTTGGGAATAGTTTACTGCCGCCTATTAAAATGCAACAAAAATTGTCCAAAATTACTGGGGTTTATCTAAACATTTTGAAGGACGATTGCATGTACACAGTTGAAATTAAGATACGAACAAGAACTCCCCAAGAAATTAATATTGTCAAAATGTGATAATAAAATCTTGTCGATCAATGTTACCAGCAGTATTGAAAATATGAGATAATTTCAAATTGTCAAAAAGAGTTATACACTTGGACTTTTTCTTCCTAGATTTTCTGGTCTCCGTTTCTTCACTGTGCACCTGACCACCAACGACCTCGCTAGGCACAGGCTGGTGGACAAATCTGATCTTTTTCTTACTCGGTTCCAGCAAACCTGTATCCTCCGCGGGGGCAATACTCTCCCTTTTCATGAGTTCTCTTAGCTTTCTTTGCCCTCTTCCTCGCCGCCCTGCTGTCCAAGTCCACTCCCAGTTGCTGACCTTCACACTCCCTTGTTGAATATTCATGACT